>BLKR01004636.1:0-102531 GCA_011170035.1 Teleogryllus occipitalis | reverse complement strand
GATAGGTTGGTTGAGTCTTGTGCTTTCGAATCCCCTACCATGGATCTGGGTCGTTTCAAGACGACCTCATACTCTCTTGTTCCGAGTTACTCGTAAATTTCTGTTATCTAACAGGTAAGTTAATTTAAATATTAATAGTGAATAAGTCACTAGATTACAGTAGAACGGGAATCGGCAACTTTGATGTAAGAATTAGTCTCATTTTTCTTATTACCGAGTTAAAAATATGACATCAAGGTACGAAAGAGACAGCATCATTCACTAAAGAAATAAATGGACAGTTTGCGAAAGTCTAAAATATGTTCTTTGAAAAAGAGAGAAATATGATTTACTATGCACGTTGTCGTGTCATATCTGTGAAATCCAACGAAAATGCTCTTTCACTTGCCAATATTCTGCATTAGATAATTATAAAGGTTTGAAAAGTACCACTTTACACATAACGCATAATAATGCAGACGCGCATCAATAAAACACTCTCATGTTCAATTAAATGTATGTGATTATATTACTTTTCATTAACTTTCAACATCATGAGATATATATTTTAGCATCAGCATTAAACAAAATAATACAGTTACCATTGTAATAATCAATTTTAAATATTATTATTATTATTATTATTATTATTATTATTATTATTATTATTATTATTATTAGCGTAACGGCCATATCTGAGCACGCTACACGTTTTTCTTCCAAGGCCTAGTCCTATTCTATCCTGGAGAGAGACATGTGTGATTATGGGGATCACCTTTCGGCTATAACTTCGGTAAGAAAAGATCGTTAAGCCTTGAATTATGAGGTGATAGAATGATGATGAGAGATGATCTTGGCCTCTTTGAACCATCCAAGAATTCGCCTGTACGGTCCAGGGAAATCACGAAAACCCCGATCAGGATGGCCGGCCCGGGGATTTAACCCGGGCCTCCCGACTGCGAAGTCGGCGCGCTAAACACTGAGCCACTTCGCTCGTCTTTTTCTTTTTGTCGCGAATTGACCATCTCGGGACCACGTGTAACCCACCGGGCTCAGTTATATTAATTGGTGGTACGTGCACGTAACTTTTATGGGGGCTCAGCAATTTACAAGCTGAATCCATTTTTTACACCAAGGATTGTTAGCCCTGGTGGATGAGGTGAAATGATGATGAAGGATGAAATAGAAAATCACAAACATACAGAGACACACACAAACACAATCATGCTCGAGGCCGGACACGAACTCGTGGTCCTTCGGTCCGAGACCGCTAGAGCACTACTGCCTTAGCGATCTCGGTTACCCGGATTGACATTATTATTATTATTATTATTATTATTATTATTATTATTATTATTATTATTATTATTATTATTAGTATTATTATTATTATCTCCTTATTCACAGTTTCCTGGTATTGTACAATCACACAGATATCAATCAGATCATGATTACATAATGATGTAGAAACACATACAATAGAACATTAAAACATATTACTATCAAATAAAATTATATAAAGGATATAAAATATCAAACAGACAATTATTACTTAATTATCAATTATAGAAAATTATTATATCATATTTTTACATGTTTTCACCCGTGTATTTTCTGACCAGAGAGCAGGTATTGATCAGTACCGATTTCTGAATATTAATCATTATGTTTTTGTTGATGTTCAGACCCTCCAAAGCCTCGATGGTGACCTTCGGGACGACGCCGGTGGCTGACAATACTACGGGTATAATCTTGGCAAGTGTTCGAGCCCATTCCTCTCTCACAGTTTGGGCCAGTTCTCTATATTTGCGCAACTTCGTCTGGTATGTTGTCATGATGTTGTTGGTGTTTATGAGGGTAAAGTTGTATAAGAGATTTATGTAGCTCCTGTCTATATGACACACGACAAATTTCGCAACGGGTGATGCGTCATTCCGAACGATATCTTCATTCATTTCATCGGTCCACTGTATCCTCCGTCTTGGCAGGCCTGCTTGAGTGGTCCCGAGTAATGTCCGAAAAACACTGTCAGCAGGTGCAACTGACTGTTCTTGGGTGTTGCTTTCGTCGGATGTATTATTATTATTATTATTATTATTATTATTATTATTATTATTATTATTATTATTATTATTATTATTATTATTATTACTCATTCTATAACGAGCTGCTTCAGTGTCCATTGTGGGCTGACACAAGATGCAGCAAGCCTCGTTGCGGCAGAGCCGTGTGAAAGGGCGCGCAGTGAAAGGGCTCGGTGCTCGCAAGACGCCCAGACGACGCGCGCTGCCCACGCCGCCGCGCGGACCAAGAAATCAATGGGGCGCGAGATGAATGGGGGCGAACGCCCGAACAGGAAGCGCGGGCCGAAAGGAGCATTAACGAGCCGGAGGTGAATGGGAATCCCAGATGGACAAGCGAGACGGCGAAGCCGAGGATCGGAACACAAGGCAAGAAAAGAAGAGGGAAAGAATGGACCAAGGCAATTCAATGTCGCGCGAAGGAAGATTTTCACGAAAATTAAAATTTTGCACGAAGAGACATGTTGAATACACAAAGAATGAATAGTAAATAATTACAATGAGGAGAAATGTTGATTTGTGAAGAGGAGAAAGAAGAAAATTAAATTCGAATGAGTAATGTACTAAATTGTTAAATCGAAATGACGAAGAGGCCGCTTTTTTAAAATAGAAGAAACATCACAAAGAGCGGTCGGCTGCTCTGATAGGTAGTTTTCCGTGGTTTCTCCGAGCAAACCAGGCGAATGCCGGAGCAGTACCTTACCAAACGGGCTACGGACCGCGCGCGATCTGTCCTTCCTCTTCCTTGTCCTATCGTCTCCCCTTTCACATGCACTTACACTAACATGCACTACACTACCACATATTCCGGGAGACCGGTCGGAAGCTTAGAGCTTGTTCCGGCTGGGCGGTGCCCCGCTGGTGGGAGAGTCCTGGTTAGGGGGAAACCACACTAGGCGACGGTAGGTCGGCGCCGGATCTCGCCATCCAGCGGAGGAAGATCACCGCCATCTGCCAAGAAAAAACATGCACTACACTAACAGGACTAATGACCAAAGCAGTTGAGGCGTCCGGAAACACGAAAAAAACAATCATCACAAAGAGGAAAAAATTATTATTCAAAAGGCAACATATACATATTTTAACTGTAAAATGTTAACCATTTTGTGATGGAGAAAACAAGCGGGAAGCAAGAAAAAGTGTATTGGCAGGTGGAAAAAGGCGAAGAAAAATTGGCGAGATAAAAAGAAATCCAGAAGATGAAATAAGAGAAACTTGAGAAGGCAAAATGTAATGATATATTATATGTAAAAGCAAATTAGCCAATAAGGCAGTAAGAGTGATACAATTTTAAACAGAATCCTAGGGCAAGGAAGTTTGTGGACTAACACGTATGTTTTCGCAGAATCAGTCTCAAGAATTACCATGATTGTATTATGTACTCTGTTTCACTTTTTTTACTGGCACATCACTGTTCTTGTTAACTTTATCAAACACATTAATATATCAGGAGCAAAGATTAATATTTTAAATTATAAATAAACGTATAGTAAAAGGAATGAAGGAAAAGAAAATGGAAGATTCCTAGTAAGTCAAATGAATAAATGATTGCGAGTGTCGGAGCCGTGAGAACAATGAATCAGCGACACACTGTGACGTGGTACAATATTGCACAGGATGAATCCTCTAAATGGCTGAGAAGTGTTGCACTTCGCAACACGCGTTTTCGAAATTATATTTCAAGAACAATCCAACTTAAAAAAATGAGTAGATGCTTTGTATAAAATTCAGGCTACTCCACCGCCTCTACCTTTTGTTCATTTTTTTAAATTAAATATTCAATTGATCATAAGAATTAATAAATTGATAAATCATTCTTCAAAATTTATTTCATAATTTATTTTAAACCTTATTAATTTATATAGTTGAAATTGATCACTCAGTAAGATTTTAAAGTATGCTCAAAATCCTTATATCGTATATTATGCACTTATCCTGAGAGAAAAATGTCGAACATGAGGAAATATAATTTAAAAAATTACATTTTCTCCGAATTCTTGTTGTCTCATGTTATAAACTCAATCACTATTAGAGTAATTCATTTACAATCCAATGTTAAGAGGTATTATGTCAATTTCAAATCAGGTATATAATTTTTATTTATAAATATATTAGTGATATGTATTCGCGTTAGGTGAAAAGTTAATGGAATTATATTTCGTTTCGCTACCTTTGACCAAAAATTAATATTCATTTACTCGTTAATTACAGAACAATTTTTTTAAACGTGTCATTGAATATTCTAGATATTTAATAATATCCCGCAGACTCTTTCATAATTATACGTTTATTACTCTGTATTTCTATGAAAAAACATAACAGGATAGTTATTTTATTGACACTCAATGAGGGAACCAATTTTTTTTAATTTAATAACGTACAAATGTATTTAAAAATGCATAACCTCTCTTTTAATCCTCAGAAAACAAACCATTTTGAAATAGTTGTTTCAATACTGTTTTTCTATAATATTATATTAACAATACCGAAACAATTACATCATAAATTAGTGTCCTAGATAATATTAATGGTTTCACATACGGTATTGTAAAACTCACGTAACAACTAGAACCACCGTAGATAAATAGAATTAATAAAATCGGTGGCGACATTGTTGCATTTTAAAAATTCAGAAAAAAATATGTTTTCTAGATATCACTATTTTCATTCCTCATGATCTTTTCGATCGCGTAATAGTCATCATCAGACCTAATTTTTCAGCGTATGGGTGGAGAACTAAATACTTGAAATTTTGATCTTTAAATAAGGTCATGTACTTTTTTTTAGAAAAACGAGTATTTTTTGAGTAATTTTTGCTTGAAGTAAATTTGGAGATTGGAAAATCCTGTTGCAATTTATTCATTTTTCTGGAAGTCGGCACCAAATATTTTCTGTAATTTTTTCTCGGATAGAGCAAAAGACGACTGAAAATGGTGGAGATCTCATTTTGGTAGACCTCTCTGTATTTTCGAAAAAAAGCAAAATTTATAAAGAATGCGAAAAAATACCAGTATGTGCTGATGCAGCACCACTTGTTTACGGTGGCTATACCGGTGGTCTAGAGATATCAGATCAAGAACAAAGCTGAGTTACTGGAAACCCACAAAAAGTGTTCGCTTCATTTGAAGTGTATAAATTCATAAATTCAAATTTGAAGTGTAATAAATTCATACTACGGAGTGAAATTTCTAAAATTGCTCTTCAGAGACATGGGTAAGCCTAGGCCTCGCACTGATCATGTTACACTTCTCGTAACGTTGCCAAATTTGAGTACTAAGGCCTGCTATGCAGCACACCATGGTCAAACAGTTCCAATATGAAAACTAGAGTGAGCATGCATTCCTTAGTCGCAGAAGCTAGACGGTTGACGATGTGAATTTATTATGATAGTTCCTGAAGCTGCCAAATGCAGGAAGCACCGAGTATTTACTCGCCTGTAATACACGGCGAGTGGTAGTATCTCATTGACCAGAGCAAGCACTACTGTGTTAGTAATAAACCAATCATTAAACCTGATCAATATATTTCTGCATTATGTCCCTAATGTGATTGTCTTGACTTTTATGACGAAATAAATTTCTCTTTCTTCGAAGACTTCTTCTTTTCTAAATTCAAAACTATTTATTAACGTTACGTTTTGTATGTGATATTTCGTCTAGTTTGATCCCGAGAATCCGGGATTAATTTTGACCTCCGGGTTTGGGTTTTTTTCCGGATCATTTTTTTTTTTTTAATTTTACACAATTAAATTATCATATAAGGCCAGTCTTCCAGAGAGAGTACTTAAACTCTTATCTTAAGTGGATTCAGATTATTCAGTTCTTATTTAATAAAAAATTTGAAAACTGTTTCACTTCAGATTCGAGAGATAGGCAAGGACAGTTTCCAGATAAAGTGAAATAGAAAATATCGCATTACAAACACACCAAAGACACTAGCAGGCAAAGGAATTTCTAAATCACAATAACACCTGCCATGCAAACTTGACACTCGGCCTTACGAGTCCCTGCTAGAACAAGATAAAAGATAAGTACTAAATTGGTCATATTGCAAAATCCTGTTGCAATTTAGTACGCTAATAAATACTCCGACTAATGTATTGATTCGTTATTTTGACAACAAAATGAACATTCCCAAACTATCGCGTATCTCTATTCAACTGTCTGCTTGTCTTCTCTTATACGACGGTTCATTCTATTAGAAGTTTTATTCTTTCAAACATATTTGTATTAGTTCTTGGAAGCGTTTGTGAATGCGCATGCGGCAAATGTACAAGCTTGTGATCGGCAGTGGTAGTACATTGCGTAACAGAGAATGTGATTCGTATTATAACCGCTATGGTTGGCACTACCAAAACATGTCATAGTTACGTGATAGGTTCGATAAGTTCCTGGTCTCACTAATTTATAATTTTAACAGAAAGAAAAAAATGCGTAACTTTTAACTAAAATATTCGTTACTCCAACCCACTTTTCACATCCGTATATTAACATTTCTATACTTTTGAAAAAATATTTCAAATTATTGTTCGCAAAATGGTCCAATTGCTTCTTTCACCTCACACTTGTCTGAAACTTTTCTTCCCCGAAGGTTTTTCTTCAGTTTTGATTAGTGGTAGACGTCGCTGTGCCAACTATAGTGTGAATGGTCCAACCCCTTGAAGCCTTAGTTCTTCACAACATTCTTTGAAATCTGAATAGTAAGCACAGGTGCATTATGGCAAAGAAGCTAAACATCATGAGTAGGGAGCGGATTTTATTGTAATAAAAAACGCAAAATATGTACATATATATGTGTTTGTTTTCTCCAAAACATGTAAGAAAACATAGAAAATATGTGAAATAAAAATTCATTATTGTGTTTACAATTGTTCTCTACAAGCATTTTCCGACCATAAAACGTCGCCGATCAGTCCTTAACAAGGATTCGGAGTTGTTGAAAGTAGGTTCTATCTCTAGTACTATAAACTTCACCACAAATAAGAATTTTATTCGAAATATAAAATACGTTCATAGTATATATTACAATATGTATGAGGAGCCGGTGTACAAGTGAATAGTAGAACCGTGTAGCGAGTGATGAATCCCAGGGGAGGGGATTCAAGGGTATACATACATCCCTGCAAATCTAACAACGTGGTAAGACAATTTACTGTAAAAAATATTTATTAGTTTTCGATCGAGTAACGAATGTGTTGTTTGAAACATAAGCAAGAACTTAGTTAAAATTACTTTTATTCACAAAATTCACTTTACTCCGAGTAAGCAGTAAGGGGGTGAGGAGGTAAGTTTGAAAATTCATGGCGAAGATATGGCGATAATAGAAGCGCAGCAGCAATACATTGGATTTATAAGAAAAATGATTTCGCAACAGATATTGCAAACGCGCATATGAAAAGTTCCGTTTCGACGTATAAATGTATTAAAATGTAGCGAAATATGTAAGAAATGTGTCGTAATAGGTAAAATATGTAAAAATATTTAATTATACCAAAATATGTAAAAATATGTAAAATAAAAATAGTTCTAATTCATTCGAAATGTCTTGTAAACTCTAAAAAATATAATTGAATGTTGACAGCTAGTTTGTGTAAAAACATGTAATTACCTGGAAATCCGTTCCCTAATCATGAGATTTCACGCACCGCTTAAGTACCTCTCTCCGCAAAGCTGAGTGGGATGTCGGCTGCAAACTTACAGCATTACAACAATTAGGCTATAAACTGTTCAGAAAGTTATCTCATTGATGAGCGATATCTGGTCAAGCTGGAAACTTTTGGAACAACATATGTAACTTATTATTTTGTCAATTTAATTTAGAAAGTACTGCGAAATTAGGAAGTATTTTTAAACATTGTAAGAGCCTGATTTGGAGGTCCCCTTTGTTTACGAGTTTTGAAGTGCGCTCCGGATGCCCCTTTTCGGAATATCCCTACATGAATAAAGTATGTACAATGACCCTTTGTTGTACAAAACATGAAATTGCCACATTCGCGAAAGATCAGTAATACAGGAATGCGTGATCTTATATTTAGACGATAACCTTATATCGTTATTGTACTTCTGTAGAAGAGAAAAAGATAAAAAGAAATGAGACAAAACAAAATGGTAGAAACGTTTCTTCATTTGCACTTGCAACTAACAAGACAGGGTAATTCAAATGTTCTCGTCACAAAAAAGAGAACTCTTTGCCATCTATGTAAAAGGATGAGACTCCGAATGTTATTTCTCGTTCTTTCATTTTTCTTCTTCCCTGTGTGGCTCGTTATTCCTCGTTCCTCTATAATTTACGTAACTCTCCTGTTACCACATTCGTATTTAAGGAGTCAAACTTACACAGTCAAAGTTAACTGCTCGTTTGCTGTATCTTCTTTCATCTCACAGTTTAGAAAGGATTCACAGAATATGAAAGAATGGCCTTGTGTCGTCAGAGTATCGGGGGCATTCCTTTGCTTCTGTCTTCCTTCCATAATTTCTAAAAATATGAGAAAATATCGTTATTTCGTAAAGTTAGACTTCAGGTAAAGTGATTAAAAATGTTGTCAGACTTCTCAATACAATAGAAGATATAATAATTACACTGGCCTGCGATGGTTTCACTGCCGCCATCCTGTATAGCTTTTGGAAATACTTTTGCACCCTGAATCATGATCCGGCGTTATTTTTCCTACATCACATGACTTTTTAAAAATATTTTAAATTGTTTTTATCACATTCAGGCACTAATACACGTCTTAAGTTGTTACTGGAGGAGTTATGTTAATTAAGATTCCCAGATTAGTTTATTAATTCGACGTTCTGCAGCTATCTGGCACCCCTGTATAACCCGCTCAGGCTAGATCCGACTAGACACAATGCAGCAAGTTTTGCAGAGAGGGGACATTTGTTTTTGTAGTTAGTCCGCTAGTCTGAGCTGTGTTTCGCCTGCTGGGGAAAAGAGACGTTTGTCTTCATAAGGGATCTAAAGTTAGTAACATACGGTGTTTACCACGTATTTCAATAAAAAAAGATTATATTGTTATTTAAATTACATGCTACGTTGTAGCTGCTACAGTTAAGATACATTCCGTTATGTATGTGGAAGTTTCGTCCGATAAGAAAGTAGCGCAAAATAACCGAGTTTATGAGAAAGGCCTGAAAGATGTTATGTGCGCTGCAGAACTATCGGCAAGGAAATCATTCTGAGATGTGGTCAAAACCTTTCTTGGAAACAGGATTTAGATGACAAACAAATGGTGGATTGATTTCTTGTTTCTTTCCAAGATTTAGGCTGCAAAGTGAGCTTAAAAGTGCACATATTACATTCACATCTGAACTATTTCCCGAAGAATCTAGGAATTCTGAGTGAAGAGCAAGGAGGAAGATTTCACCAGGATCTAAAGGAATTCGAACGCACATGTCAAGGGAAATGGAACAAAAACATGCTTGCAGATTACTGTTGGTTACCACAGAACTACACCTCACACGCCATCTCCCCACCATCGAACTACATCTCACACGCGAAAACCAAGACGAAGTTTGTTCAACTAAGTTAAGACGTTATAAAATTTAAACCGGGGTCTTATCATTATCAATATATTATGAGGGTTTTGATCCATTTCTCTGAATTGTTCTTCATATCAGTATAATAATGCATTACATATTTTTATGTTATGTTGGTAAGTATGTAATATAGTAGTGTTTAGATGAGTAAAAATAATAAGAAAGAAGCATTCTTTACATATGGTAATAAATTAATTGTGAACTTGCTTATGCGCATGTCTCATATTTCTCGTGTTTTCATTTCGGCTCTGCAAGAAAAACGGATGTGATAGAGAAAGCTGATTTCAGATCCGGAATCAGCATGTCTTAAATATAAAAGATCACTCTTTAAACATTATGCAATGATCAGAAAGTTTAAATTCGCAGGTCAGTGATCAAACGAATCTATTAAGACTATATTGTTCAACGTTGTATCCATTTCGTAAAAAGCCCAAAATCTATAATTATTGTTTAAATTCTACTACTCATCCTGCGAAGAGTGACATGTTGATATTGATAATAGTTAATAGGAGATCATGGATTAGATATAATACTACTAACTTTACGAAATTTATTGTTGTTAAAAGTCGGTCGTGGATTATTAAATGAACCGTTATTAACTTTTACCCGACCGCTGCTTTTGGTTTTGTTATGCTTTACTTTAAAAAACAAAATGGATAAAAATGATTTACTTTTTATACAATTTAGCTACTCAATGAAAACAATATTACATTTTTTAAAAGAAATTATTTCTATCTCTTAGAAATAAATTCAAGATTTTTTTCATTACACTGTTTCAATCACTTTTTAAGGAACATTAGTGTTATAAAAATTATGTTATATTTACTGCAATGATGTAGTAGTTAAATAAAGAGTACGAATAATGTTACAATTCGTGCGAAGTTTCTAATAATTTCAATGGAACATTTAGTACAAAAAAAAGGATCAAATTTATTTTAATGAATTTTCCAATAAGAACAAATATATTACAATTTTTTTAGCAAATCACTCGACGTCATATTGTTATCTATACTGGTTATAAATTTTACATATCTGCGTACTTTAATACTCTTTGCCAACATAATTTTCTCTATTTTATTTCAGATACTCCACTAAAAAATTCAGCAAATATTTATCATATTCTATTTTGCTTTAACCATCCAATTCCACAAGCATTAATTTAACAATCCAATTTCACAATGCCGATCTGGTCTTACATGTAAAGTTTCCTCAACTTGAGACCTTTCGCTGACGTTTGAATGCCCTTCGACCTTTTCTTATCCCTCCCTCCGTCGCCGTAATCGCTCCCAGGGCCCTCTTACATCACCCGACGGAGATGACGCGTCCATGAGAGATGAGACCTGGCGCAAATCCATCGCACCCGGCGATCGCTTCTGCGCGGGGCGGGGCGGGGCGGGGCGGGGCGGGGCGTCATTTCCTCCGCCGTCCCGTGTGATTAACCTACGGGGCCGCTCTTGGCGCCAGAGAGGCGGGGTCGACGATTCGCAATCTTTCACTACGATGTTCCCGGCCTTCGTACCAGCCGTCGCTGCGCCATTGTTCGAGCTTATCAGGCGGGGCGGCGCTTCGCTATTGTTGAGCACGCAGCTGCGGGGGCGGCGAAAGCTACCGTTGCGAGGTCACGTGGTCCACAGGCTAATTAAGATCCAACCTCGTTCCGGCCTCCCGTTTTTTCTCTCCCATGCCTTGAAACTAGCTCGATAACGTTCGATATACAGCACGCTGTCGAGACCTAACTCCAGATTTAGTCGAAATCGAAATCCGATACGCGTCCGACGACCGAGGAGCCGTACACCAGCACGTAGTGACCCCCCAGGGCCACGAGATAGCCGACACTCCAGGTAGGAAGCTTATTGCGTAGTGGCTGGCGTACCTTGTGGTTAATGGGTTGGCTGTTCGACGCCGTTCAGTACCTTCATTGACATTCCCTTGAGGTTCCCTGTACTTTCCGAGAGTTGGTGCAAGAATAGAGACGCGCAAAAGCCATCGCGGCGTGTCACTAGCGCACTTCCTTTTACGGAAATGTCGATTTCATCTCGGAAATTGAATCCCATTCCGCTGATACAGGTGCTGCCGGGATCTGCGTTGGCCAGCAGGCCACGCCCCTTGTGCTTAGGCTGCTCTGCGTAACTCTCGAGTGCGACGGGTAGAATAGAATAGAATACTTATTTTGCTACTTAAGAATACATAGAATACTTCCGGTGGTAGCGTTTTCTAAGGAATTACTAAAAATACACAAAACAAACATCAAACAACATTAAAATATTTACATGCTACCAAATACAATTTTACAAAATTAATCTATTAACTATATTTACTTAGTCTAATTTTAAAACTTTTGACATTCTGAGGGAAAGTCTCCAGCACTGCTGTAGGTAATTTGTTCCAATTTTGTAACGATCTGTTTACAAATTAGAATTTACCTACATCTGTTCTCTGTTTTCTTTGCCGAATTTTGAAACCATGATCCTTCCGCGCGACGTAAGGTGGTTTTGATAGTCTTTCCCGTACTTCACCACACAGACAATCCCCTCTTATTGATTTGAATAATGCACAAAGACGCGATTTCTCTCTGCGTTTTTCCAAAGGTTCCCACGATATAAATTCAGAATTTGAACGTCCTCTCCTAACAAATTTTGCAGCATACTTTTGTACTTTCTTGAGAGATTTTATTTGCCCTAAACGATAAGAGTCCCAACATATGGAGCCAAATTCTAATATCGGACGTACTAAAGACGTGTACTCTAATTCCCTTGATTTTCCACTTCCTTTTCTAAGTATTCTAATTACAAAGTGTAATGCCTTTCACGGCTTTTTCACTACATAATTTACGTGTTCTGTGCATCCCAGATCATTTAGTACAATTCCCAAATATTTACAACATTTATTCCTCGGAATATCCTGATTTCCTAATTTATATATGATATCGTCTGTCTTTCTAGAACGCGCGAATCTAATAAACTTGCACTTTCTGGGATTTAATTTCATTTCATTTGTGATAGCCCATTATTCTAGCTTATCTACATCAACCTGCAATATTTCTGTATCACTTGTGTTCTTAATTTCCCTATGAAATATACAATCATCTGCAAAAAGACGTATTTTTGATTCAATTCTCTGCCAAATATCATTAATATACGCTATAAATAACAACGGACCTAGGACACTTCCCTGTGGCACTCCGGACGTTACTTCCGCCCTCGAAGAGAAATTTGCCCCGATTCGCACCCGTTGAGTACGCGAGCTGAGAAATCCTCGAATCCAAATTCTTCTGTCTACGTTAGACGTACTAATTTTTTGTATTAATTTATCATGGGGAACGAGGTTGAACGCTTTTGTGAAATCTATAATAATTGCATGAACAAAGGAACCTTCATCGAGAGAATCAGCAATGTCCTGACTGACAGTGACTACCTGACTCTCGCATGAATATCCTTTTCTAAAACCGTGTTTCCCTTCGTTAATGATATTATTCTTATCCCAAATTTCGCGTAAGTATTCTGCCACTAAATGTTCCATTTGCTTACACACTACAGACGTTAGACTTACTGGGCGATAATTTTCAACATTTTGACGCGAGGCTCCTTTGAATATGGGGACCACTATGGCATCTTTCCTATCCCGAGGAATACATGAATTGTTCAGTGATATCTCGAAAAGCCGTAATAGGTACGATAACATAGCTTCTCCCCCTAATTTGAGAGTTTCCCCCGAAATTCCGTCCGGTCCTGTTAATTTATTATTACGTATTTTGGCAAATCTTTTTCTAAGTGCTCTCGGATTTAGTACAAAATTTTCTCCTTCGCATTCGTTTACGATGATCTTCCTTTTATCTGTCAAGTCTGACGCGAAAAATTGGTTAAATATATTTACTTTTTGTTTATTGTCTACCACTAAGTTATTACTACCGTTTGCTAACGACGGAATTTCTTCGCAATTCCCCTTGCGCCTTCGTACGTATTTAAAGAAATTGCTCCAACTTTTATTTTCATCAGTAAGGATCGTTTCCAAATACCCTTCCTGTGCTAATACTTTCTCTTCCAATAGTTCTCTCAATAGTTTCATAAATTTCTTATAATGTTGATCACTGATTTTTCTTTTCCCATATGCCCGCCTTGTTTTGCTTTTTAACTTTCGTATCCTATTATTATAATATTCTGGATTGGGATTTCTTGTTATGATTTTATATAGCACGTAGATATCTATACACTTATTAATGATTCTTTTTTAAATTTTTCCAAACTTCCTCTACAGAACTACCAATTCCCGCCCATGTGAAATAATTATGGACTAAATACTTTTGTAAATTGGCCACGTCCGCCTTACGGCACAAGTAAATCTTCTCAGTTCTCTGCTGTGTACAGTTCCCTTTCACTTTTAGACACACAGCTGAGTGGTCGCTTACACCTGGAACTACGTCACAACTCGTAACAGATTCCTCCGGACGCGTTAAAAATGTCTAAAATGGTATTATCTCTTGTTGGCTGCTTTACTACCTGCACTAGGTTATTTGTCCAAACTAGCTCGTTTACTATCGCCTGCGCCCCTCTTCCCTGCGTCACTTCACCTTCCCACTGAATTTTAGATAAATTTAAATCTCCATCGATAATTAACTGTTTATTCTCCTTGATACTAACGCGCGTTCTTTCTACGAGTTTCTGCAAGATAATCATATTTTCCGCTGGAGGTCGATACATTCCTATTATTTCCCATGTATCTCGGTCGTTTTTACCCTGAACTTCCACTGCAATCATTTCACACTCTCGATCAGACCACAATTCTACGGACTTAATGCAATTTTTTACGCAAATAAACACCCCCCCACCGCGACTACTCCGATCTCTTCTAAACACTACGTAATCTCCCCTAAATATCTCCGCATTTGAGATATCTACACTAAGCCATGATTCCGTTCCTACAATAATATCGGCGTTGTATATTTCCACAAGATTCCAAAAGTTTAAACTTTTATTAACAATGCTTCCACAGTTTACCTGCAGCAATACCAGAGACTTACCCTCATCTGTGCCCATCGCTTTTTCTTCTCAGCTGCTCCCGGACTCCGCGGTGGCGGCGTGCGCGCTGATCTTCGCAAATAAGCGTCCCAGCTTTGAGGCACCCCTCCTGTTGAGGTGTAGGCAATCGCGGCCCAGGTCGCCGTCTGCAATCCAGGCGTTGCAATCCACCATCTGCACACCTAACGTGCGCGCCACCCAGTCTATGCCATCATTGATTCGGCCTATTCACCTCGGCCTATTCCAGCGAGTGTCTCTCCTCCGCAATAAACCACTCAAAATTAATTTTTCAGTAGGAAAATTTTTTCTTGCTGCTTTTACAAGTTCATATAGGTCACCTATAACGTAGTCTACATTCCTTTTAGAGTCGTTTGTTCCCACGTGTAAAATAACTGCATCCGGTCGGCCTAGGTCCTGGTTCTCGATAGCTCGGCGTAGTTGTGCCGTTCGAATGTCCGGAAAACACCGTACGTCCAGAGCCTCGTTGCCAGTCCGAGTATGCCAAACGATGCTGTCCCCTAGAACAAGCACATTTTTATCAGTACCCTTATCAGCATCTGACGTAGTCTCAGAAACACTGCTGGTAATCACCTGTAACTGTTCTTCCAGCTCCTTGTTCTTTTTCATGTAATCTTCGAATAATGCCCTTGTCTTCGATTCTTTCTCCAGCTCCAGTATTCGCTCATCGACCCCCTACTCCCGAATAACACGGCAGGCGCCGCAGGTCCAATCTTCACTGCTTCTAAACCGGCACCCATCAGCACACGTTATTACTAGGGGCTGTAAAACTGTGTCGCTGCTAGGGCCAGAATTTAGTTCCACCCCGCCGATTACCAGCAACATAGCAAGAACCGCAGAACTATACACCGCTGCTAGCCTCCAGGAATCGCTGTGTACAGTAGCGCCGGGTGCGGAGCTCCAGGTAAGGAGCGCCCGGTAACATTCCAAGGAACATCACCGCCTTTCACCAGAGCTCCCGAAAGACAAGTCCGCACAGTCTGACCGCCCAGCACCGAATGACTGTAGTCGGGTAGTTGCTATGTGTTCTGCGGAATTCAGGGGAATGAAGAGAAGCGAAAGAAAGCAAAACAAAAGAACGTGATGTGATACACGGATTATACAATATACACGGCTTTTTGCGATTTTGAACCCTTTCTTATTATTCTACACGTTTCAAAATGTACACTCGCAGTTAAGTCTTCATTTTCGCTACTTTATTTTCACTTGCATACTCGTGTACTAAGCGAAATACAAAATAGGACGCACTCAAGGAACATTTTTTCCGATAACTATCCTAACGTTTGCATTGTATTCGGTAAATAAATAATGCAAAACGACAACATTATTTTAAGTTCAAAAGTCACGCTTTTGTTAGTTTTCAGATACAGAAAACATTGTTTGGTGCTCTATTTCGCAGAGTTGAAAATTAGACGATTGACGCCAAAATTCATATCTAATGCCAAATAGCAATCAAAATTAAATAATGTATTAAAACGAAGAAACTCGATAGAAGAAAGATATGAAGGAAGAGAAAGGAAATTTCAATCAAGAGTTAGATGTGAAGTTGAAGACAAGAAATGGTAAAGTTACAGAATAGGGGAAGGAAAACGAAAGAAAATTATTAAGAAACTATGAATTAAGAATGACTAAAAACAAAAGCGAGTCATGATATACGGAACGGGACATAAAGTTTGAGATAGAACTGAGTGATCCATGAGAAGAGAAGGTGTCAAAATTACGCAGAAGGAAAACGTGAGTGAACTAAGCTATCCAGAGATACCTAAACACGGTGACGCACTTGAGATAAGCGTGCAAAAGCGCGACTCAGCAAAACGACCATCCCGCTGAGAGCGAGCAGTGACAGACGGAAGGCAGGCGAGGAAGCGCGTGCGGGCAGCTAGCTAGCCTTGCCTTGCCCAGGCTTGGCGGGCCGGTGACGTAAGCAGGGATTAAGGGACCGTCCAGCGCGGAGGAGGGATTGCTGAGGGCCGTAGCGCGAGTTCGCGCGCCGTCACCATGGTTGAGCGCTCACGGCGACGCCCTCTCCCCTCCCGGCATTTGCCCCTCCGCGGGGGAGGGAGGAGGAGAGGGGCGATATAGTGGGCAGCGGCACGCGGCTTACGACCATCACCGCCGGTGATGAACCACAAGTTCGTGACAAAACCTCATTCTTGAAAAGTAGCTCTTAAATAGTTATTTTCCTCAATTAGCATATCTGCAGTATTTCGCATTAAAATTTTATTTTAAACGATCTTCATGAATGATTACTCACGATGTTATTCAAAATAAATTCAGAAATCTTGGAATATGTGAATAAGTTTCAAAGGTATTGAAGTGTATTTCAAGTGTATTGAACTTAGAGGACACAGAAACCTAAGAAATTATTACAATGGAATTATAATAGTAACAGTGAAGTTGTGGATACCGAACTAAAACACAGATATATATATATATATATATATATATATATATATATATATATATATATATATATATATATATATACATTGATTTGAGCGCAGTCATTACGACGTCAATTAAATTGTGACTTCAAACAGAAAGGCAGTCATTAATAAATATTCCGCCAGGCCAGTTTCATGGTGTCACAAAGAACCAGAGAACAGCTTCAAAACGACCAAATATGAACCAACTCTCATATATTATTTAGTCTTTACTGCCAAACATTGGCAGCGTCCACACATCACCAGACCCTAAGCGCTCACCGGCACACAGAGTCATCCACAGCACTCTGCATTATTTCCTGAGTTAACGAGACAGCCACGCAGCGACAAGAGAAATAACTCATTCCGCCGGGGCGGTCGGCAATTAGAGAGAAAAAAATACATCAAATTATACAAGAGAGACGACGCCGACACGTAGAACGAACAAATCGGCGGGTGCTCATTAATGAACCGAACATTGTGTCCACACGGCGGCCCGCTGTCGGATGCGTACCTGCGGGTACGGAATTAACACAGTCGCAACTCAATTAGCAGCGACGGTTCGAGAATCGATTCGCGGGCGGCAGCGTGCGAGCGAGCGAGCGGGCGGGTAGGCGAGCGGGCAGGCGAGCGGGCAAGCGAACGGGCGGGCGAGCGAACGGGCGTGCGTGCGGGCGGGCGGCCGGGTGGGTGGGCAGGTTTGGGCGGGCGAGCGGGGGGATTGGTGGGTGGGGGCGGGGGGGGGTGGAGCGGGGGTGGGGCGGATGAGCGGTGGGTGGAAGAGTGGGCGGCGGCGGGATGGCGGGATGGCGTGGGATGGCGGAATGGCGGGATGGTGGGATGGCGGAATGGCTGAATGGCGGAATGGCGGGCGGGTGGGTGGGCGGGCGGTAGGGGCGGGTGGGCGGTCGGGGTGGGCGGGCGGTGGGCGGGCGGGCGGTGGGCGGGCGGGCGGGGGTGGGCGGGCGGGGCGGGGCGGTGGGCGGACGGCGGACGGGCGGGGGCGGGGCGGTGGGCGGGCGGGCGGGCGGGGCGGTAGGGACGGGCAAGGTCGGGTGGGCGGGCGGTAAGGGGCGGGCGGTGGGCGGGCGGTGGGCGGGCGGGCGGTGGGCGGGCGGGCGGGCGGTGGGCGGACGGCGGACGGGCGGGCGGGCGGTAGGCGGGCGGGCGGGCGGGCGGTGGGCGGGCGGGCGGGCGGTGGGCGGACGGCGGACGGGCGGGCGGGCGGTGGGCGGGCGGGCGGGCGGGCGGTGGGCGGGCGGGCAAGCGCTCCCTGGCGGCGCGACGTGACGGATCGCGAGCCTCCGCGCCGCTCTTGTTCGAACACTGCGAACAGCCGGGATTAAACCAGCTGCATCGCCCGCAGATTGGAAGAGACACAGGTGCTGACGTGGGACTGTTCGTGTATTGATGGAGGGGGTAGTAATTTTTTTGTGTGTGTTTGAAAAAATTCGTGTTTGCTCATATGCTTGTATTGAACTTACAATCTTCAAGGCTGAATAATAGGTAACATTATCATACATATTTTTGTTTAAAGAAGCTCTAATTTGAAAGATGTGACTACATTAGTATTCCGGATAGTGAAGAAAGGAAAAAATTAAAATTAGGTACTGCCAAAATCCACCTCGTAGAGAAGAATGTTTGTTGCTTCTAGCCGTTGAAGTCATCAAATTGATTCAATAGAGAACAGTAACTATAATGTAATAGTAAATCCTTCCTACTCGAAACAAACACCAGCAGAAGTATACCTTATCACTTTTTACCAACTAGAGTTACTCAATTTGGCCAAACAAACTTCGGTGACCGTTTCATGGGCTTATTACGTGAGATTTCGATATATCCACGGAGGTCCATTATAATAGTCATCAATTTACAATTTTTCTTTTAGTACATTTGAAAACGACCGCACTTTGTTTAAACCCTCAGATCTAACTTCACAGTTTATGCTAAGTGAAACCATATTGACATTCAAAAGACGGAGCAACAGTTCACGCAATCACATTTCAGCATTGACCTGGTCCATTTGGTTAAATAACAGTTATTTAACTGCCCATACAACTTTATCATGGAATGGAATTTACGTATCCAAAAAATAATACAATCGGTACCTGTATACCTAGAATTTACCTCCAAGTTATCCCGTGGCCAGCCAATACAATAAAACTGTCGGAAATATTTCAGCATCGTTTTTTTATCTTTTTTTCGTACGCAGCGCAGGAACACGTTTTCACCACGCGAACAAACACCAACCACTTCCCTGGGGCAGCGCGCCGCCTCTCCTCGCGCCCTACCACTCCAGGCTTCGACATGACCTGTCCTGCCCCAACCTAGGACCCTTCTCGAACAAACACCAACCACTTCCCTGGGGCAGCGCGCCGCCTCTCCTCGCGCCCTACCACTCCAGGCTTCGACATGACCTGTCCTGCCCCAACCTAGGACCCTTCTCGCCACGCCACGACCCGCCAAGACCCTCCCCGCCCCGTCCCGGCACAATCTGCCACTCTACTCCACTCTACTCCACTCCACTCCACTCTCCACTCGACACTCGACTCCACTCGACTCGACTCCACTCTCGACTCCTCGACTCCACTCGACTCCACTCGACTCCACTCTACTCCACTCCTACTCCACTCTACTCCACTCCTCCACTCTACTCCACTCTACTCCACTCTCCACTCTCACTCTACTCCACTCTCCACTCCTCCACTCTACTCCACTCTACTCCACTCTACTCCACTCCTACTCCACTCTACTCCACTCTACTCCACTCTACTCCACTCTACTCCACTCTACTCCACTCTACTCCACTCTACTCCACTCTACTCCACTCTCTCCACTCTACTCCACTCTACTCCACTCTACTCCACTCTACTCCACTCTACTCCACTCTACTCCACTCTACTCCACTCTACTCCACTCTACTCCACTCTACTCTCACTCTACTCCACTCTACTCCCTCTACTCCACTCTACTCCACTCTACTCCACTCTACTCCACTCTACTCCACTCTACTCCACTCTACTCCACTCTACTCCACTCTACTCCACTCTACTCCACTCTACTCCACTTCTACTCCACTCTACTCCACTCTACTCCACTCTACTCCACTCTACTCCACTCTACTCCACTCTACTCCACTCTACTCCACTCTACTCCACTCTACTCCACTATACTCCACTCTACTCCACTCTACTCCACTCTACTCCACTCTACTCCACTCTACTCCACTCTACTCCACTCTACTCCACTCTACTCCACTCTACTCCACTCTACTCCACTCTACTCCACTCTACTCCACTCTACTCCACTCTACTCCACTCTACTCCACTCTACTCCACTCTACTCCACTCTACTCCACTCTACTCCACTCTACTCCACTCTACTCCACTCTACTCCACTCTACTCCACTCTACTCCACTCTACTCCACTCTACTCCACTCTACTCCACTCTACTCCACTCTACTCCACTCTACTCCACTCTACTCCACTCTACTCCACTCTACTCCACTCTACTCCACTCTACTCCACTCCACTCCACTCCACTCCACTCCACTCGACGTCACGCCACGCTACGACCCGCCTCGTCCCGATACCTCCCCGCCATACCACGTCCCCTCCATGCCTCGTCCCGCCCCACCACGATCCCTCCCAACACATAACGACTCGTCACGCCACGATCCGTTACCCCTCTCCCCTCCACGCTACGACCTCCCCCACCATAATCCCTCCTCACCACGCCATAATCCACCAGGTCACGAAACTCCCCGCCACGCCCCGCCACGCCCCGCCACGCCACGTCCCGTCCCGCTCCGCCATGCCACGACCGGACACGCCACCGACTCACTGCGCGACCACTCGCCACGCCACCACCCGCCATACCTCTACCCGCCAAGCCACGACCTGCCCCGATACAACACGCCCTGCCACCACTCGACACACCTAGACCATGCCCGACCCACCATACACAACTCGCCACGCCCGGCCCGCCATGACACGCCCGGCTCGCCATGCCACGCTACGCCACGCGACGCCACGCTACCCCACGCCACGCCACGCCACGCCACACCACGCCACGCCACGCCACACCACGCCACGCCACGCCACGCCACGCCACGCCGGGCCTGCTTTCAATTCCCTCCGGCTGCGGTCTGAACACGCTGTGCTCCCAGCAGCGCGGCTCGCGTAAATAACAAAGTTCGACTCGCGATTCGCCCTCGAAGCGTGACATTTAAAAATTCACCTGCCAAATTGCGGCGCTGCCGCCACAAAAGCGCACCTGACCGCACGCTCCCCCGGCTGCGGTCACTCGGTCCTCGACCTTCCTGATGACGGCGCATGACTGCCTGGCGGTGGGAGTATGATAGTAACGATACTACCTGCCTATTTGCGATATATACCGTACTCTTTTAAAATGTAAACAGAGAAAAAAAATTATGCATTTGATTTTTTTATGGTTTGCGGAAAATTGTCAGTTACAAACAAAGCATGATGTCGTTTTTCTTCAGGTCATGATTGTTCTTAGTAAACTAATTCTAATCCATTCGAAGTAGAAATGCACCAGTGTTCTATCATTAGCAAACTTGTTACATATTTTAGTTAAGTTTGACAAATAATACAAAACAAACTGATGTAATATATTATTCATCAAAGATAAAATATAACTTCTTCTTCTATGACTTTGATATGTATTAAAGTTCGGCGTCAGCGAAAGGGACAACAACCACAAAAGAGAGGTAGTGGTGAACGACGACCAGGAGGATAAGTCGGATCCCAGTACGCAAAAGACACAGCACGGACATGAACGGCTGAGAACCGGAGATATGGGATCCCCATGCGCCCAAGAGGCAACAATTGAATATGGCACCCCTGCGCTACGATCACAAAGAGTGGCTACGGCGACAGGGCTGACAACCAGGTGGATACAGTTGCATCGCGCTAAGCAACAAACAGCACGGACACGATCGGCTGAGGCCGGGGTATACAGGATACCCTTGCGCCCAAGAGGGATGGGGGCGTGGGCGTGGGCGCGAGGCGGCGAGGGAGGCGTCGGTCGTCCCGGGATCGATACCGGAGGCGAGAGCAGGGCGCGGCCCGCGGGCGACGGCCGCCCGAGGCTGGACAGAGCCCCTGCGAAGGGCTTTGCCGTCCCGGAGGGCGATCAGGGCGATCGCGTTCCGCTCTCAACGCCCGCGACGCCCAGGGCTCCGTGCCGCGACATGCAACCCGCACGCCATGGCAAGCGCCCGGATGAGCGCGCGGGAACGCCAATTCCATGTCGCCCCCCTCCCGCGAGTACAGCATAGCCGCAGTAGTAGATTGCATATTTGCGTTTCGCACTTGTTCGTGTGACATTAACCTGTTCCAGTTGCAACTCGTATTTCAATTTTGTATTATTCATCATTACTAACCACCATCAATACTAACAGGTGTAATTTGGACATGAATTATCACGTTTAGCTGTGGAATATAATTAAACAATTAGAAATGTCAGAGAGAAAGAAATAATGGAAAACTTTAAAGCTTAGATAATATTCAACACGATTTGCAAATTTTATTTAACTCTTAATTATTAATGTTAATTCATAGAAAAAGGTTAAATACTGTTTTAATCCCATTGATAAATAAAACAATTAAAAGAATCTTTCCTATTTTCAAAAAGATCATTTGATTTTGCATTTAGTTTATATAACTAGAAATGTGCACCTTCACACTCGAATTACTATTTCTGCCTTACATTTCGTCAAATTTCGACTAACTGATATGCGACATTAGTTTGTATCGAGGTTCTCCTTGCCTAAGTTAAACATTTTGTAGCCAGCACAAATCTTGATGTGGTAAAATCATTAAACAATGTTAAGCATTACTACAATATAGGTTAATATTGTGTTTGTAATACCAAAATAAAAAGTAAATTTTAATTAATGATAAATAGCAATATTAATCAGCTTGAAATGTAGAAATCAAGGAAAACAGACGGCATGAAACCGTTAACTGTGGTTATTTGTTCGTCTATTCTGCCGTATTATATTCCATGAAAACGAGGATCCACCCAGTGATCGATCGGGAAACCTCTCCCAGGTTCATTTAGGAAGTTGCAAAATCCTCACTCCTCCGGCGGCCGAGGATCAATTGGCCTTCGTAAGTTATCAACTCGCAGGCCAAAATCCCCTAGCCGCTGAACCTCGCCGTCGCCGTCCTCGCCGTCGCCGTCCTCGCCCTCGCCGTCGCCGTCGCCCACGTCCTCACCCATGCCCTTTGCCCCGTCTACGCCCTCGCCCGCGCCCTCGCCCTCGTCCTTGCCCCCGCCCTCACCCACGGCGTCACCGATGCATTTTTCCCGCCTAAGCCCTCGCCCTCGCCCCCGACACCGCCTCCGCCCTCGCCCCCGCCCTCGCCCCCGCCCTCGCCCCCACCCTCGCCCCCGCCCTCACCCCCGCCCTCACCCCGCCCTCGCCCCAGCCCTCGCCCCCGCCCTCGCCCCCGCCCTCGTCCCCGCCCTCGCCTCCGCCCTCGCCCCCGCCCTCACCCCCATCCTCGCCCCCGCCCTCGCCCCCGGCCCCGCCCCCGCCCCCGCCCTTGCCCCTGCCCATGCCCACGGCGCCGCCCTCGCCCTTTCCTCGCCTACGCGCTCGCCGTCGTCCTCACCCCCTCTAACTGCGAGAGCAACTCCCGCGCGAAGAAGAGGATTTCCGCGTGAATATTTACGCGCGGCCCATACATTTTAAAACGGCGCGACTGAAGGGCGCTCGTCGCCCGCCCTCCCTCTCCGCGCACCCTGTTCGCCACGCACTTCGTGAGGGTAATGAGGGGAGGGAGAAGAGAACTACGTTATATGGACTTCGACATGCGCTTGAGGCGACGACATCAAAAATAGTTAGAAGTCAGACATAGTCACAAAGTTAGGTCAATTGCATGCATATGCAAATGAAAGTATTTAAAGTTGATGCTAATTTTTTATTACTAGGATTCTTGTACCCAATTACGTGTATACGCCACATTTCTACTTAAAGCATATAAATACTTCAGAAATTTAAGTTTATTTTCGTATCTTGCGTACAACTCTAGAGAAGAGTCTCTCTGGCAATATGACTTTCATCTAAGAGTAATAACTAATCAATAATCGTATTACATATTTGTATTATGGTGGACAATCCCACTAATATTTTATCCGATAAAAATTATTAAATTACTTAGTTGGCATATTCAATACATGCTTTCATAGATATATTTAATTAAACGAAAATAAAAGAACATTAAACCTCAAGTAAAGCTATTAAAAATTTGTCTCCTGTTTCTCTGTAATAAACACAAAAAATAGTACGCTCAGAATCTTGATCACCTATGAATACATAAATAAATATATAACTATTTCATTATGATTTGCAGTAGGTTCCACAAAAATATTGAAATCAATTAGACCAAAATATATCAATCTAAGTAATATTATTTTTTATATAATCATAAAATAGCTTGAAATTTATAATTAACAAATTTCTAGCTAACTGATGCAAAGCAAGTTATAGCCCCACAATATAAGAAAAATAATATGGCAAATCATAAATATAAATAAATTGTCAAAAATAGGTAAAGGTAAAATATTTATAAATTTATTAAGATTGTGTTATTAACATAGCGTATATTATCTTCTATTATTTGTACCGTTTACATATTATTTGAATTTCAGACATTTCGTGAACTCTAGTTCTACCAAAAACGCGCGGAAGATTCGGTTGGTTGATTGGTTGGTTGGTTGTTAGTGATTCCGGACACATCAACCACTGAGGTCATTAGTCCCATAAGTGTGATGCATGTTTGTTCAATGGGATGTGGCAGTGAATTTCCCTTTCTGGGTGGCGAGGCATGTTAAATGTGTATGTAATGCGTGAGGATAGGACTAGGAAGAGAAAGAAAAGATCGCGCGCGGTTCGTGGCCCGTTTGTTACGGTACTGACCCGGCATTCGCCTGGTGTTCATCGGAGTAACCACGGAAACCTACCGAACAGATTAGCCGGTCTCTAGAATTCTCCTCCAGACAGCGACTGAATTCGACCTAGCTGACAAACTAGTGTTGAAAATCTTGCCACTGTTGGGACTCGAACCTAGAACCTCCCGATCAGAGGCACTGCAGTGATATCAGTTGATGCACCTCTCCCGGTCGGAAGATTCGGAACACATACAGACAATTGATATTTAAAATTTCAAATATTTAAATAAAAATGACACATACCTCAGAATTAGTGTTCAATCCTTATAAAAGTTATTTTCACTTAATTTTTTAGATTTTATTAGTTTAACTTTTACAATGATAGAACACAAGACACTAAATTTTGTGGAGTTTTATAAAGTTTTTATTGATGTTTTTGAGAAAATGTGAAGATATTTTTAAGAATAGTCACTAATTGACACACATGTGAAAACCACTAATACTAAAAAAAGGATATTTCATGATCTAATTTTGATTTGCATTATGAAAGAAATATTAGATATTGATAATGAAGGTGTACGACAAATTAGATAGAAGTTGAACTTCTCAATTTTTGGCAATTTAAGGATAGATGTCAATTAATAAGGCGAAGGAATAAACGTCAATTAATAAGGCAGAAGGCGATGAAATACATAACTACGCGCTGTTTTCGACAATTTAGGAGTACTAAGATCGAGGTCATGCCAATTTCTACAATTGGAATTCTTTGAATTATTATTTATTTCATGGGTTGAATTAATGTAGTACATGTCCTGCAATTTCATGCAAGTAACTAACAATAGAGATCTATAATCAACTGAGACCAATTTACAAAATTTCCAGTAATTGGAAGAAACGTTCTGGGACTCTCGATTACATTTAGCCTATAAGAGGTTTTTGTTTGCAGCCATTCTTCCTTCTATTTTTGGGTCGTAAATAATGAGTTTGGGTTCATAATACTCTCTTACACAATTACGATCACAAGAATTTCAAACCAATCTTTTAAATTTTTGCCTTCGTAAATGTACATATTTTGTTTGGAAATAGTGTAGAAATATACCCATGTGCCGTGGTATTATAGATTAAACAAAATATTAATTTATTGCACAGGAACTCGCAAATGTTGTCCCAATAAACGATAATGGGTTAAAAGGCAGAAACTCTGTTTTTAATACCATACAATATGGAGCGACGTGCATTTTCCGCCGGCCCCCATTTCGTTCCGATCGTAAACGTTTCCATCGCATTCGCATTCGAAACGAGCCATAGGCGACGCAGATGCTCGCTCGGAACCAAACGAATAACGCCAAAAATAGCCTCGCAGTTGATTGCATTAGACGCAGATATACTCGCATTATTTGCTGAATTGCTTTTCTTGAGGACAATTGCTACTTAAAACAAGCTCTCAAACAATTCGACTGTTTTTTCGCAGTCTTATAAATACCTTAACTTCGCTACGAAGGCAATTGACATTCCCGACAGTTACAACGTTCGTTTAAAAATGCCTAATAAGGGATCGATAAAATATTATAGGGCACAATTCTGTGGCACGTTTAAACACATTAAAATATTATTAGAACATTTCCGGGACAATTCGTCTGAATTCAATCACAAACAGATCGGTTTCTTCCTATATTTCAATTGATATACCTTAGTTATGTCTTATACTATTAAAGTTCTGCCCTCACAAAAAGTAGATGAAGCAACAATATGGCGTCGACTAGTAAAGATCAAAATCTTTAAAGAATATATCTGTAATCTCGTTTAATTTTAATAGTTTTCTGACATTAAAACAAAACCTATTTTTTTTCAATAATTTATTTTTTACTTCTTCAATAATTCAATATATTAGTGTCTATTTCAATGAGGTGAGTAAACTGTTACAATTAAAGAACACAAAAATTTGATTCACGGAAATGCCCAACGTATGTTCCAAAGAGGAGGTGAGGTGCGTCTTCGAGTACGACGCAACACGTCAAAGGAAAATATAAATGCTTGAGGGAGGATACCGTAATCAAATAAACGCGCGCGAACGTGAAATTCGTTAGACGAGATGCGTGAAAAGGTGGCGTGCGAGCGCACGCATCCGCGGCGTCAAAGAGGACGCGCGTATCATCCATAATCCACGCGCCGCGCGTCACCTGGAGCCCTTCCAAAGGCACAAAGAGGCTTTATTAAATAATTTCCTCTGCTCAGCCTCCTCCACTGACAACCTCGTTCCCTCGCCTGCCTCCTTCCTCTTCGCTACGGCGCCTTTCCGCTTCGCGCATGTGCGACGCCGGCGGCGGCAGCGAAGGGGAGGGGGTGGGGGATAGGGAGGGGAGGGGGTGGGAGGAAGTGAAGGCACGGAGATAGAGGTATAAGTGGAAGTTGGGGTGGAGGTGGAGGCACAGGCGGTGGCGGAGGCGGAGGAGGTGGCTGTGGCGGCGGCGGTGGCAGGGAGCGGAAGAAGAATTGTCGGAGGTGGAGGCGGACGCACACGCGGACGCGGAGTCGGAGGCGGGGAATGTCCGAAGCAAGGCGGACAGCGACGCTGGCAAACACGTCTTCTGCATGCCCCCGGCGCAGGTTTACAAGCCTGTGGAGGCGCAAGCAATGAGGATCACAACTACTCCAAATCCGCACTACACTGGACATTAATTTTAATGTCAATGTGAACTAACCAAACAATATGAACAGAGTATATAATTTATACTAGAAAGTTGTTTCGAAGTGTATTAGTAAATAACAATGGACAAAACGTGAGACCGCTGGTTTATGAATGATAAATGTATTTTTTTCCTTTTGATACAACAAATATATGTAATCTCTGAATTATTGAAGAGATTCAGTTATTAGACCTGTGCTTGTTATACAAAAATAAAAATATTGTTTTTATGTATTCATCTAGTGAACGTAGATGTCTCCTTTTGAACAGTTTTTGACTTATACTCTTTTAACCTAACGCTTTATAACGATTTTTGAAGGAGTTCGAAAGAAAAAACTGATTTTCTGTTAAATGCCATTTATTGATGTTATTATTTATAAATTTGTACAGGATGCTCTCAAAGCAAAATTAGTGTTCCTTACTCATTTTCATCAAAAAGACTTATTTTTTAGGTGAACGTATGTTGACGGCTTTTTTTAAGCCTAACTCCTAGAACTATCTGTGCTACAGCGGGACTTACCACTTCGGTGGGTCGCTTGTACTAGGAACAAGCGTAAGTTTACATCCGAGCAGGCTCCCAAAACGTGACATCATTTTGCAAGGAAATTGAGACGCCCTTTCAAATAATCAATTTTCGAGTAAAATAGAGAACAATTTGTAAAGAATGTCACATCACACAGATCGCAAACAGACTGTGCCTTTTCCTCGTCACATCAGGAGAGATACGTTTAAGAAGGATTGTGATAAACTACTTTTGAAAGCAACACGAGCTATATTTGTATGTTGTTATTAAAAATTCTGATCATTCTTTACATCTCTTACGAAATTGCGTTGGCTTTGAAACGAAATAGCCGAAAAAGAATAGAGAGATTTTTCAAGTCGTGGATTTGAAAGACGTAACACGACAATTCTTGGGAGAATTGTACTGAGCATGCGCCAGCATCAAATGACGGGATTTCGATTGGTGTGTCCCGTCATTCTCCCCGTTTTGTTGTCTACAACAAACTTACACTTCACGTAGTTTTCGCCGCCACCACTAAACACGAATTCAACACTAACACACAATGAACATGGAAGTAATGAAATATACAATATCCATACTACCAATATAATATGGCAGGAACTTAATGGTTAATTTTGTCTTAAGTTAATTAAAGTATGTCAGGAATAAACTAACGTAACTGTTGACGTTTTGGAGGTTATGTATATAGTGTGGCTACAATGATTGTCACGAAAAATTTATAATTTATCCGTAGGACGTTATAATTGCCAAACATTTCCCATTCCTAATATAAACAATATAAATATGTTATACTAAAATAGCGGAGTTATCTAGGAAGCGATAGTTTTCTTTGGAGATAGACAAATATTACATATTCGCATAATATAATGACATTTCATGTATTATTATGAATCTTGTAATCCTAGTAAAAGCAAAAATAGAGACAGATATACAGATGTTCCATAAATGCTTTTAGATTATGTTATAGGTATTCAGTTCCAATTAGTAAGTTTTAACGTATGTTTTCGATTGCAAAATCGACATGCAACATCTCATTTTTCTGAAGATACGTTATTTCCTTTTGACGATAAAGTTTACGTACTATGACAATGACTTCCCAATTGCAGTCTCATACATACATATTCAGTTTACCATAAGAAGATATACATATAGCCTATCATACTACCCTCCCTCTCCCTCTAGTCCGCAAAGGCGACACCTCGCGATGCGCCCAGGGCAAGGCGGATTTGCCGCGCGTGGATCCGATTACAATCTACCCATACACGTCGTCTATTACCACACACGCGCATGTGTGAGGGCATAATTAATTGCTAGAGAGGTCTGTAATTCATTTATTCATTTGATTTTCGACGTTCCGTGTACAATTTACATGGATGATACAATTTCATAGAATGAGAATACATACAGCGAACATAAACATGTTTCACAGAAAGCCGTTCAATGCACAGAGATTTGAAAAATACGATATTCATGCATAAAAGATATTTTTTATGAAAATCTATCAAATGTTGCGTAAAGGTTCTAAAATGTAGTATGTTAAAACAGCATTTTGTATTTATAGTAACGTTTCTACCTACGAAATTTGGGACATCAAAATGACCTACCTTTGTAACAATACCCTCTTGTACACATTAGATTTTCTCAACATCTTCCAGATACACGTTTTTAAAAAAAGGTTTTCATTACCAAACTGTGTATGACGTAACTATATTAGACAAAGTATTGAGGGAATCGTTTTTCCCAACCTCATCAAAATGATGACTAATTAAAAGCATCCAATGATCACAAAAGCAACGACATTACAACGTACGGTAATTTGCTTTCAGATATGAAATAACATTCAGTATATTCCCATCTCACAAGCTTGCATCCAACGAAGATCAAACGACGTGAATCATAGGAGCGTTTAAACAGGTTAATCGCTCATTTCCCGCGAGGCAACAGAACAGTAACATCGCTTTCTGCACCTCCCAGCACCTTGAAAGGGAATTAATCTGCATCCTCAGGCAACTATCTACTGCAGGCCTCCCCCGCGCGGCGTTTCCTGCAGATCACCGTCTAATCCGTCCTCCCCGGGACTGCCTCGCCGCTCGGAGCGGCAGACGGAGCGACGACGCCGACGACGACGAAGGCGACGGTGGCGCCGCGGCGCGGCCGCGAGGGGAAGGCGCGCGTCGTGGGAGCGATTGTGTCGGGCGCAGACAATGGGCGGGCGAGGCGCGCTCACATTGTGTGGCGCGGCAAGAGAGCGCGCGGGGTTGGTGGGGGCCACAGTAATTTCATTACTTGGCGTGTAATTCACCGAGAGGCAGACATCCGCAGGCGACCTCGCGTCGCTGGGTGCGGAGCGCCTTCCCGAACCCCCGCCAACCCCGGACGCGCTCCACCCATACGTCGCTGCCTGCCAGAAACGTCTATTACGCTACCATTTGGGATGCGACATCAATGTCGATGTTTCAAAAACATCGATATTTCTACAAAAACATCAATATATTAAACATTGATGTATTCACATCAATGTTTTTTAACATCGAAGTTTTCGGATAGATTTTTTAACCTCGATGTTTTCTGATCGATGTTTTTATTAACATCTATGTTTACGGATGTGAAATGGATGTCAATGTTTCAAAAACATCAATATTTCTACAAAAACATCGATATTTTAAACATCGATGTATTCACATCTGTGTTTTTTTACATCGATGTATTTTTAACATCGATATTTTTTATTGATTTTTTTACATCCATGTTTTCTGATCGATGTTTAAGAATGCGATATCGATGTCAATGTTTCCAAAACGTCAATATTTCTACCAAAAAAATCGATATTTTAAACATCGATCAATATTTTAAACATGTTTTAACATCGATATTTTCTGATCGATGTTTATGTTTACAACGATTTGTTCGTGGATGAAAATTCCCATTAGCATAGTTTTAAAAAAACTAAAATATGAACTGTCAGGTTTTGTTCGAACTAAACGAACGCAGTTTGTTCTACCTTCATCGAGCAGATTATCCCTCCCCCGCGATGATTCTTATGGCCTGGCAATCCTTCGTCTATCCTCGTATTTCGGACACGGAGAGACTTTTTTTTACTTTTTAGATCAATTTTAATATAAATTAATATACTCGGCGACCGTCATATTAAATTTTGTTGCGCACGAATTTAATGTTGAGACTTTTTTAAATTTTTCCCATAAATTTTAATATAAATTAATATACATGGCCACGGTCAAATTCAATATTGTTGCGCACGAATTTAATGTTAGAGGTTTCTCTAAGAATTCCAAAACATCGATGATCAAAAACATTGATAGTTTCTGGTCGATGTATTTATTTTGATTGATTTATATTTATGTTTTGATTTTCAACGATGTTTGGTAACATCGATGTTTTCTTGTTGATGTCGCATTACTAACTACCATGCCAAAAGATAGTAAACATAGTCAACTGCCATTAAATAGCTGGCCTTTTTTTATTACTGATTGTGTCAACGAATAAGGACAAAATGAAATTTTAGCACTTCCCTGTTCTCGTAAATGGTGTTTCGTCCTAAACCACAAACAAATTTTCAATCTAATCACCGGCTGAGATGTCACAGAGAGCCACTGATGTCACTGCAGTGCCTCTGACCGGAAGGTCCTAGAGCTCGAGGTGTGACAGGGGCAAGATTTTTGACACTAGCTGAATAGCTAGGTTATATTCAGTCGCTGTTTGGAGGAGAATTCTATCGGTTGGCCGCTCTGATCAGTCGTTTTTAGTGATCAATACCAGGCACTGATAGTGCAGTGTCCTAACAAACGGTTCACGCGCGATCATTCCTTCCTTTTCCTTGACCTATCGTCACCCCCTTTCGCAGACACACATCCGTCCATCAATCCCGCCCGTGGCATGTTTGTGTGTGTGTGTCTGTATACCGTTACCGTTACCGTTACCGTTACCGTCACCGTTACCGTTACCCAGACGTTACAGTGGTCCTATATGACCTTATGTAACCGCCCATTTGTCGGTTCCATTGATTTTTGAGAAGCTCCCGAGAACGTCAAGACACGACAAGTTGCAATTATAGTGTTACCGAATTGCAAGAGATCGCGCCAGCAGTAAAGGGTATCCCTTGAGAGAATTTATTAAAGTTTCTGAACGCACTCGCGTAGAATGTAACGACGACCAATCAAAATTAACCCTTGAAAATATCAGCACTAGCGCAAAGCACCGCTACGAAAAGCTCTCTCTTTTGCTGCCAACCACAGATCTGGACACACTGTCATTGTTCGTGCTGGACGGAGAGGAGAATTCGCCGTATTTCGACGATAAGAAGCTTGAAAAAGGTAATTCGTCTCATCATGCTAAAATAACGATACCAGGTATGAGAGAATTGAGAATTTTATATCATAAATATTCTGATAAATTCACGTGAACGTAATACGCAGAAATATACTATTTTTCTATCAACGAGGAAATAATATATTTCAACGTTCAAGAACGTATACTGAAGTGGAAAGCATGTGCTATAGGAAATGTTTCTTTCTATTTCCAGCTTTTTGTTCTGTCTTTCGTCTTGGCTTACCACATAAGAAATTCATTACGCGGAGATATTGCAGTCATATTGTACAGGGTGGGGCAGAATGGACTCCCTAGTTTCAAACACTCACTGTAGAGCGCGCAGGTGGGTTAGCGGAGAGGGAATAGTGGCGTTAGGTCGGGGAAACGATGCCATTTTCATTTCAGTAGTCGCCATGCAGTGGTCTCGTGAGCATAGAGGCTTTGTCGTTGAAACGTTCTTTAAAAACAATGATAGTGTGGTGGCGACACAGAGGGCTTTTCGTAGGCGGTTTGGTTTGGCTCGTCATGATAAGTTTTCTGATGCTAAAACCATTAGGAAATGGATTAATAGTGTACGGGCGACAGGATCTGCACTTCCTAAAAAAACAGCTGGGCGACCTAAAAGTGTGAGGACACCTGAAAACATCGTGGCAGTGACAGCGTTCATTGAACAGTCTCCATCGCACTCTGCGCGGAAACATGCTGCTGCCCTTGGAATACCGTCCAGAACGGTAAGGCGAATTTTACACACTGACCTTCATTTACACCCCTACAAGATGATGGTCGTTCAAGAATTGAGTCCACAAGACTGGGTGAAACGTACAGATGCTTGTAATGCAATTTTAACCTCTGTGCAACATGACGCTATTCTGTAGTCCAGCGATGAAGCGCATTTTCACCTCTCCGGCACAGTAAATAAGCAAAATTTTCGTTACTGGACGACTTAAAATCCTCGTGAACTCAATCAAGGGCCTCTTCATAGCCCCAAAGTGACAGTTTGGTGCGCCGTGTCCTCCATAGGCATAATTGGGCCTTACTTTTTTGAATCTCAAGGTCTAACTGTTACTGTTACCTCTGAGCGTTATTGTGACATGCTAGAGAACTTTTTTCAACCTAAATTGGAAGAGTATGGTCAGCAATATGACACACAAGCCTTTTGGTTGCCACGATCTTGAAAGGATCTGGGTCGCCGTCGCCGCTCCAAGCTGTGGAAATATTTCTTCGAGACATGTCATGAGTTAGAAAACTTCCCTAGAAATTCTCAAAAAAAGAACTATTTAAAGAAGCGAGAATTATGCTACAGAGATAGAATTCACCTCACTTACAGACGAAGATAGTCGAGTAATTATATTAAAATCATTTAATCATTATTCTTTTACAATATTACAGTGGTAAAAGGAAGCCAAATAGCTAATTCCTGTAAAGAATTGTAAAAACCTATTTATTTCATTTTTCTATTATCGATAATAGTTGTTCTTTTAGTGTGTGTTTTCAATTTATTGTTTAATCGTTTTCAAATTGTTCAAAACCAATAATTAGTACAAGAGTTATTATTAATAGTACGTTCATTTCATAACAACATTTTCTTTCTTTGCTGGTTAAATTTTATAAAGTAATAATCTACTTGAAAGTGAAACAACGTCTTGTATATATTTCATTCACTATTCAAGTGACAATTTCTTTGAAAGTGTATGTAAAGGATATTTGATTCTTTATCGTATGTGATTCTTTTACAGTATTTTGTGTTTCCAAGTATTATAGTCTTGTGTACAGTTATTTTATTGTGTGTTTTTTTGTGAAGTGAAGGGTAATATAATTTTATGTAAAGTGTTTATGCAAGTGTTAAAATGCAACTGCAGTTGTTAGGTAATCACGTAATTGCTAAAGGTAGAGCAAGTGATAGAACTTTTCAATGCAATGTGTAAATGCTAGATTATAATTATATTCAAGTATTTAACAGAATATATCTGGAACTCGGTTCGTAGTTAAAAGATTAACTTGCTTATGTTTCTTTTATTACAAAAGCAGGTTAAAAGACGAACCCACTCCTGTAGGGGAGTTAGGACATTTAAAACCATTCCTAATTTTTGGTGTGATATTGTCATAACAAGTCACAGGTCAAGTAATAGTACTAGGTTACTTGAGTGACCCGCTGTAGGCTTTTTAGAGAATAGTGAAAAGGTAGAGCGGTCACACTTAATAGTTAAAAAGCGACCTTAAATAAATAAAAATGTGCTTTCTCCAGCTTATCACGATATTCCTGTTCTTCTCCTCGCATCTTCGCCTTTCCTCCCCTTTTCTATCCACTCCCTACCTCTTCTGCACTCACCTCCCTCGTCGCCTCTGCCTCCCGGCAGTCCCAGTCGTTCCGCAAGGCTTCGCGACGCGACGTCCACACAACGCGCGCGCTCCTCCCATTTCCGCTTGCTCCTTCATCACCGCCGCCGCCACCGCCACCGACATGGTCATCGCCATCACCATCGCCGGCGCCGCCGCCGCCACGTACCTCCGCATTCCTTCCGCCTCCGAAGCACCGTTTACGACGCAGTAAACGCCCCCGCGCCGCTCCACCCCCAGCTGTCCCCGCCGCTCCCGCCCCGCTCTCTTCGTTGGCCTCGGCGCGGCGCGGCGTGGACGGCGGACAGAGGCGTTCCGGCTGCCGCTCGCTGGCCCCGATTGTTACGTTCCATTATTCTTAAACTAGGATTTTATGCTTCTATTTTATATTTCTAATCATGTTTGCGGAGCCAACAATGGATAATGAAACTTCATTAACTTGTAGTAATCTCGCCGAAAGCATAACTAATGTGTTGAGCCAGAACTCGAGATTACACGCACCACAAGGGAATGCGTTAAATCTGCAATTACTGAAACTACAGAAACACACGTTACTGTCGAATTTTAAAAGATTTTTGCATTAAAACTAACGTACATTATTACATTAGGGGTAAAAGAGGGAGAGAAATAAGAGAGTATTTATCAAAGGATTCGTTTTAAATTACAATTATTAATACATATTGCAATATTGAATTTTTATGTATCTTTGAAAAATAATGTTAACTTTTTTAATAATATTTTCAATTTTATAATTTCTTTTCACTGAATACCTCCTCCTTATTCAGCAAAGAACTAAAACACGCCAGTGTTTAAAGTTCGAATATTTACTTGCGTTTTCAATTTTCAAGTGGCCTAATAGAAAAATTCATTAACTCAATTTTTATTACATGCAAAACATTTAAGTAATATTGAGAAAGAAAACGTTTTTATTCCGTTAACACAAGTCTGTCTGTCGATTCGCAGTAATGAAATGGAAATATTGGCAATGTCACTTCCGCACTTACACTCTCAACGATGAGAAACGGGAAAAAAGGGGAACATTCAAAAGGAAAACTAGAACCCAAATCACGTTCTCCCTTCTCCTGCAATTTGGCCAGCTGCAACTTGTTTGTTCTTCATCTACTGCGCTCCGTGTAAATTGCATCACGAACTCAATTCTGGGTCGAGCAACAGGCTCCGCTCACGCCACCCTCTCCCTCCCGAAATGACTGCGGGACACTCTTCGATTCCCGCGCCACCGCGCATTGTGCTCCGGAAGCCTCGAGAGCGAACTGATTTACTCTCTCTTCAGTTTCACCATCGTTCATTTCACTACATTACTATCGGTCTCTTCTTCTGACCAACGCAAAGGAAATGAACATTAAAACTCAAGACAATATTATTGTAGAAGAAAAAATTATTCAGCTTAACAATAATAAGCAATTAATATGCTTACAAATGTATTTACGTTTGAATATATATTTTTTCAGCTTCCTATCCACGAAATAATATAATTGTATGGTTTATATTCATTACTGTACCATATTTACAGGTTATTACAAAAATAAATTCATTTAAAACACAACTTTTGAAAAAGAATTTTCAAAAAACAAACATGCAATACATAATACATCTTTCAGAATAATAGTATATGAAATAAATATCACTTCCCCAACACAAAAAAACATTACACTTCTGACAGACCGCGATCCAATAGAATATGTTACCCTTCCTGCAAAATACGAGCCAAACATAAAGAACCGGCTCATAAATAAAATCCAAAAACACTCTAAACAGATCAATGGGATGCTACAATAGCATGCTCACAATAGCTCATTTTCCGGTGCTTTAGTGAAACGAGGCGAGTTGCAACGCATTTCGACATCCCGTCAACTCAAGCGTCAAATATTTTTCCATTGCTTCACCCCTCTCGCGCTTCGTACTCTCCCCCTCCCGCCCCTCCCCTCCCCGCGCCCGTGCAAAGGTCCGCGCTCGAGGCCAGTGCCGCGTGGCTAGCTTGTACCCCTCACGTATTCCATCACAATTCACAAATTTACCTAGAGGGCGAGAGAACTTCCGCAGCCAGCGCGCCAACAAAGTTCATAAATATGAATAGGTACAAACTAAACCCGCCAATGCCAAGCCGAGTGTGCCGCTCCAGAAATATCGTTTTCCCATGCACGCCACGCCACGCCGTCTGCGTGGATGACGTAACATTTAATTACGTAGCCAGAGCTACAAATTTCGAGGTTTGTTCCGCGCCGCTCCGGCGAAAGCTACGCGAAAGGCCTGTGCACGCCAGGGCTCAACGGCGCCGCGCCGCGCCACTCCGCTCACACTCCACCCCCGCCCCCCGCCCCGCGTACCCCACGGTCCCTGCCCGGCGTCTCTACACGCCCCACGCCACCACACGCTCCACGCTCCCACACGCTTCACATCCCCATACGCCCCACACGCCCCAAGCCCCCCACGCTCCAAGCCCCCACACGTCCCCAAATGTCCAACACACGCCCCCACACGCCCAACACGCTCCCACACGCCTAACACACGCCTAACACACGCCCCCACACGCCCCACGCCCTCACACGCCCCACGCCCCGCTCCGCTTCTGCTAGCACCGAATGGAGTTTTCCGGCGGCGGAGCAGCAGGTAAACCGGAAAGTTTGCGTCCGCCGCACACTCCCTGTCTCCACGCCCTCGCCCCTGACATTAACAAATTTACCTACGAAATTACATCGCGACCGGGCGGGCGGGACGCGCTGCGGGCACGGCAGCTGCGTGTGCGATGCACGAGCCGCTCGGAATAACATCCAGAATTCATTCTCGGAAATGTAATAATAAATCAAGCAAACATGTCTTTTAATCCTCAGTTAAATCCGATGATCAGATTACCTTTAATTTCTTGGAACAGAGCCCGATTTACAGACGCACACAATGTCATTATGTATATGGTATTCATATTATGTCTCAAAGGATATATGTTCGATATAGATTACCAGACTGAAAAATATGTCAGCAAACTAAAAAAATACGTCACCAAACTGAAATATTCGTCACTAAAGTGACAAATACGTCACCAAAGTGAAAACTACGTCGCCAAAGTGAAAAATACGTCACCAAACTGAAAAATACGTAACTGAACTGAAAAGTATGTCACCAAACTGAAAACTATGTCATCAAATTGAAAAATATGGCACCGAACTGAAAAGTATGTCACCAAACTGACTGAAATAATAAATAAACTCGGTAACTAAACTTTCAGAAACAAAAATCTTGATCTAGACGTAAGGTCTGTTTATCTTTACATCAAGATTGTTTACCTTTAGATCTGCTTACCCATATGAAACGTCCGCGGTTTGGAAAAGTTATATGTATGTCAGAAAACCTATATCATTAAATATGAATGTAGTACATTTAACCTTATTTTTACAAGAATGTCCGTGTTCTAAAATCAACAGTTAAAAGCAAATATTTTTGCATTTGGCTTTGTGCAAATCTAAAAACACATTATATGTAATTAATGTGTTCTTCGCAAGTAAATATTTGTTTTCGTGTGAGGCAGGTAAAAAAAATGCATATACACAAAGTATAAAATAAATTCTATTAATTCCAAAAATGCAGCATTTTTAACTGACGCCTCCAATATAGAGACGTTGCGAAAGCTAATACTGTGACTTTTCTAAAGCTGGCACACTCAGACTTGTCCAAACGTTATACTTACAGAAGACTAAAATTTTAACTTACACTTTTTGTTTAGTAAAATTTTGAAGGGGTAAAGACTGGCACTTCGGAAGACATTTTTGAAGTTGAAAGATATTCTACCACTACCATTTTATCATTGTAACGTTTGCTAGAATAAACCTTTCTGAAAACAATTTTAATGGGAGTAATATTTTTCTCCTACTATGTTTTCAACTTTAACTAAAGAATACATAATTTCTCTTGTAATGAAAACAAATAAATTTTCGACAAAGAAACTACAAATCTTCAAGGCACTGAACTTAAGACTCTTATACAATGTTGTCAAGAGAACGAAGAGAAAGGTTATCATTCATAAAGCTGAATACCGGTCATTGTAACATTATAACAACTTTATTGCTTGATGGAAGCGCCAGCCCCTTGGACGTTGGTCACTGGCGCACTTACCTTCATTACTAACATTACTTCAAATACTGTTGTATTTTTTCTGACGTGAAACTTAACCGATTTTTAAAGTTACAACTGAAGTAGATTGTACAAACGTAGTCTTAAATTATGGAGAAACCTTTGAGTTCTGATTCATATTGAATGTATTATGTTTAAAATATATAGTGAAATATATTATGAAATACGGAATATTCTTCGCATTTCAAAATGTTTACTGAGTAATTACGTTAACAATTTACGTTATAAACTAAACGCAGCGCTAATAAATGTGTAATGTAATTTCCGCATAACCACAAAAATAATTTTCATTATAAACTATGAAAATTTGAAACATAAAACGTACGTTAATATGGAACATAGAAAAGCAGTGTGCGATATAATGAAAGCTAATTACCATATCTTCTGTTAATATCTCATTATTGCCAATTTGATCCACTTAACAATTCATTAAATAAAATTCTTCACTAGATTGTCCGGTATCATTATTTTGTAACACAAATTGGAAATGAAACAACCTTTGGTTTCGTCAAATGTCACTCCCCTCATTAACCAATTATGTCCGCAAAAATGAATTTTAGGAGTAATAAACTCCGAGAACTATATCACAGAAATGAGAGCATCAGAATGCAGTATATTTCATTACTTCCAAAAATATATTTTGGTTATTAAAAGGAGGTAATATACTCGCATGCAGATATGGGAATGAATATATATTTATTTTGTAAAATATGATGGATATTGTGACCGTCCGTTTTCTTAGACTTCGAAAACGTGTCACATGCGACCTAAGAGAGCGAGTGAAAGGAGTATTTTTGAACGCGCGCCAACGCGAATGAATAATAGGAATGCTAACTGGAAATTAGATCAAGAGAGACCGCCACAATAGACCGAGGGCGAGACCGGTAGTCAGATGAAAGAAAAAGTTCTTTTTGAGGTTAGCAGCTGAACTGGGCAGACGTATTGAAAACAGCACGCCAGGAATTGATATTGCCGTGGACTTCAGATTTGCAACTTTTAGAAAAACTCTTCAGGAAGATAAGAAGAGGTAAATATTCTATTATAAAGTGATTTAAACGTAATCTTAGATAATAAGATAGATAATAAGAGACGTTATGAATTTATAATGGGAGAATTGGGGAGAGGAGTTTTGAATAGATGGCAGTAATTAATAGTTGCATTCATTTCTCTTTCCAGTTTTTTTTCTTTTATATATATACTCTCTTAAAGTTTGTGCTCGTATAAAAGAGGGTGACCTCTGGATCCATTTTAACTCTGAATATCTAGTTGGTCATTAATCGTAATTGGAAATTAAGTAAAATTCATATGAGAGTACGCAAGAATATAAACCTTGAACGAGAAGAAGAACGCGTTTCTGGTGGGCAACTGCGTTCTCAACCCGAGGCTCCGACACTTCAAGGCCGAAACAGCTCCGAGGGAAGGTGTAGAAGAAAGCACAGCTGACTGCCCGACGCGGCCGAGAAGAGAATACAGTAAGGTCGTACTAAATGAACTGTTTTTGTAGGGATAGGAGTAATTCCTTTTAATCAGAAAGCTTATTCTGTATCCGTTATGTAGAAAGAAAGGGAAGGTAACATATTTACCATGATTAAAAGATAAAGAAAGTAAAAGTACATTTGTTTCCGACTTCTAATACGTGAGAACAGAATCAATCTTTTCTTTTAAAAGGATTTGATGATCTGATATTGTAATTTAGTGATTAAGAGTCTGTGTAAGAGACGAATTATAATAGTAATCATTCTCTGGATTTTAGAGAGAGAGAGAGAGTTTCATTTTTTTGTGAAAGTAATGTTAAGTCAGAAGTACTAGTTTTGATTTTCAATGTGTTTTTCTTTCATTTTTGTATAAAGTAATATTTTAACGATTCTTAGAATTTCTGAAAGTGTGTGTGTGTGTTAAAAAATTGGGTTGTAAAGAAGAGTAAGAAATTGTGTATCGAGTTATTAGTGTGTGAGTGGGTTTTTCTTACAGACAGTCAAGAGTATTCTGTATTTGATTTTTCTGTGTGCCATTTTATGTATCTGTCATAGCAGCAAATATTTCTAGAATGTATTCTGAATTAAGTGAAAAGTGATTCTCACTCGAGTTGTGTGTAATTTTGCATCCAATCCAAAACGATCTTCACGACCCTGCCCCCCTATTCTTTTTTTTTATTTATTGTGTCCACACTGGGACGTCTTACTGAGCTAGCTGACCATCTGGCGAATTGTGTTCGCCACCCCCCAAGACGTCTCAGGTCGGGTGCTGGCCTTACGGCTTGTAACCGGACGGGTGGCTCGCAATTAGCGCCCATAAGCGGGGCTCGATTATTGGATGCATTTACGACAAACTCGATTTGGGAAAAAACTGAGACCAAAATTTGGTTTAACTAAAATTACTAGTACATTTGAATCACAGTTCACTAAGATTTCTGACCAGGTTGCAGAGTACAAGTGTGTTGTGTAAAAGTGTGTTATTTCAGGAGTGGTTTTTTTTTCGAAAAGGATATTTATTATATGAGAGTTTTATCAGTTTGAAATAGTGTCTGGTATTTCTGTGTGAAACATTTTGTGAGAGGTGTATTGTGTTTGGGAAAAGGATTGATTGATTCTAGGCAGGTAATAGATTCAAAATGGCAGACAAGTATAACGTGGCTAGGAATTTACCTACCGTGGAAGGAACTTCTGAGGAATCAGATAGCGATAGAGAAACAGGGGGACAAGCACCAGGTACGATGATCTTAGAGGAAATGACAAGAGTAGAACAAGGAACGGCAGGAGAAACTACCGAGACCTCGCCCACAGAATCGCAGCCAACGCCAACGCGAGATCCGGATGAGGAAAAACGAAACCTCGAGAGGGCTAATTTAATGATGCAACGATTAATAGGGCAATTTCTGCAACAATTAGATGTGAGGTTAGTTATGCAGGAGGAAAAAACAGAGGAAACCATAAAAAAATTAGGGGTTACTTTAGAAACTAAATTAGAAGAGAAATTCTTAGAGAATAACTCGGCAATAAATGCATTGGAAACTAAATTAGAGGAGAATAACTCGGCAATAAATGCATTGGAAATTAAATTAGAGGAGAACAAGGCTACTTTGGAAACCAAATTAGAGGAGAATAACTCGGCAATAAATGCATTGGAAACAAAATTCACGGAATTCGACAGGAAATTAGAAGAAAACAATAGGAAGTTAGAAGAAAATTTAAAAACACAGTTCACTGAATTAGCAGAGCAGTGGCAGGTCGAATTTAAGAACGAGGTTCAACAAGAATTAGCACAGGAACACGAGAACTTAGGAAAAAAATTCACGGAGCCGGGACTTGAATTATAAGAGAAGGTTGATCAAGTAACGAAAGAATTTGAAAATAGGATCGAAACACAATCGGATCTTATAACCGCCGTATCCGACAGGCAGACTGAGGTAGAACAAGGAGTAGAAAAGTTCCAGAAATTAGTTACTGAACAAGTTCAGGTTCAAGCTAATAAATTAGATAGTGGAATAAGGGCTCTTTCCGAACAGGATGGCGTTCTACAACATCAAATTAATGCATATAAGAATGAAGTAGTAGAACTGAAAAATCAATTAGAAAATTTACCATCGAGTGGAGGAAGTGTTCAGCCCACGTATGTTTCATTACAGTGTACTCCTAATTTCAGTGCAGCGGGAGATGAAAATCCATGTGTATTTATGAAAGAGGTGGATAATTTCTTTTCTTTAAATTGTGTTCCGGACAGTAAGAAAACTCGAATCGTTTATCAGATGTTGCAGGGTAATGCACGAATCTGGGCAGATAGTTTAGGAGAGTTTCCCAAAACTATGGCCGAATTCAAAGAAAAATTTTATTCGAGATACTGGAATAATGAAACTCAAATCAATTTTAAAGTTAACGTAATGGACGTACTCAGGTCGGATGCTGGCCTTACGGCTTGTAACCAGACGGGTGGCTCGCAATATATTACAGGAAAATTTTCATCAAAAATATGAAATTATCTAAAATGCATGTTGCACTAGTGTGAAAATTATTTATACCCATTATATCGCCAGAAATAAATAATTTATCTGTAAAAATATTTTTGGAATAAGATTGAATTATTAATATGTACATATGATAAATTTACGTTATTACTGACGACGAACAATTCGTCTCTTTTAATTACTACGTTCACTTTGTAGAATTTAAGTTTTGGATTCGCAACATACAGTTTTAATGCTAAGTTTACACATAATAATAATGACTAAATATCATGTATTACGTTTCTGACATTAAGAGAAGTAACCGATCAGGAAATGGCAAAAGAAAGTAAGTAATCTGAGGAAATATTGAAACAAAAGAAAACGATGGAAACAAAGCTATAGTGCGACAGAGAGGAAGAAAAGCTCGATTAATGCAATAGCATGAATGATAAATGATACTTGGAGACGCCGCGTCCTAGGCATAGTTGTCAAAATTTTGGTCATCATACTGCGACTTAACTTATTGCGAAATCATTGGTATTAATGAAGAAGACCGAACCGTTGAGAAGCCATGAAAAAGGCGAAACCGTTGGCAATTAAGCCTAGGGCACGGTGAATCCTGGACAGCCAAATTGTATTGACACCGACCACGAAAGCTCACGCTTTCAAGAGCTCGCAATGAAGAAAGTGCAAATAAAACCTCCATTCGAAGTTGAACTAAACAAAGAAGGCTAATGTGAAGCAGACACGGGTGCAGTCGACAATGTGCCTTGATACAGAATAGAATGAACGACTATACGCTACAGTGTACAACAAAAATTACAAGTGGTAGAAATAAGCAATCAGAATCCACACCTGCAGCATACGAAAATATAACTTAGTGTTCGTTTGAGAGGAGGTTAAATTCAGAAGGGAAACACGAAAAATCATAGCAACAGATACATTTTCGTATGAAATGGAATTTGCAATATATATTGAATTAGACAGAAATAAAATATGCATTTCGTCCTTAAGTATAATGACATATTTACATCATGTATACAGTTATGTGGGTGGGGGCGCTATCCTAGATATTAAACCTAATCTTATTCTAACCTTACAAACTACTATTTACATTTTATGCTACTTGTTTACATTATTTACACACTATTGCACTTATAATCCAAACTTACATACCAGCACTTACGTACTTACAATCTAAAGTACATTAGACGCTATTTATTTACAACATTTACACACGATATCGTAGGCCTCCGCGGACAGTCATGATCTGGCTGTCCGGGTGACGCCGCGTCGAAGGCTGGGGTGCCGAAGTTTCGACCGACATATCGCGGTCCTCTTCAGGGCTGTGACAGCGGCGTCACCCGGACAGCCCAGATCACAACATTTACACACACTTTTACTTACAATCTAAACTTACGGACTGAAACTGAGGTTTTTATAGTTTGCCAGGGCCAACCTCACGGCGGGTTCGACTTTGGAACAACAGACACATACATCGCCGACAGCGTTGGTGTCCTCCGTGATGGCGGCGGCCGTAGCAGTCGTATTGAGAAGCGTCGGGCGGCCACTGGGAGGCAATTACCGCCGTCCACGCCCTCAGCGGCTGCGCGGAAATAATAAAACGTTATGGCGGCATTAGGCGCCAGGAGACATGTCGTTGGTGGAGAGAGCCGGAGAGCGCCGCCGCAGCCAAATTAGTTGTTTCGTTAGGATTCGCTCAACGGCTCGCCCTTTATTTCCACGAAACAACCCCTCACCACTGAGATCATCCCCTGAGCACGATGCGTGGTACACAACTCTTCAACAATAAAATGGATGCCATGATACTCCGCACGGTATTAACGTCAAATTAATTAGGTTTGTTGTACCCTATTTAGTTGTCAAAACTCCGGTACGCATAACATGTCTTTTTTGGTAAATGGTTCGTCTCTAGATAAAACACATTTTGGGGACAAATATCATAATGTATTGATGCATAATTTCACATTTTGATCCGTTAGATACAATACAATCTTTATTACGAACATTGAATGACAAGTATATTATTTCTTTTTAAAAAAGCGTGCAATAATGAATATATTATAATGGATCATTTATCACTGATGTACCAGGTTCTGAGGTAGAACCAAACTTCACACATCCAGGAAACAACCATGAGACTAAAATAAAACATTAAATAAACCCTGTAACTTTATTACGGCTACAACTCTAACCATTGGCCTAGACTCGGATAAACATTTCTCACAGCAGCACAATTTTCATTCTAAACATTAACCAAGTCACCCAAAAAACCCGCTGGTGGTTTATTGGCGCAGCGCTGGTACTTCGCAGCCATTGCAATTATAGGCCTTGTTCCCGGGCAGAACACACCGCTAATGCAGGGTCAAAGGTGCGCAGTTCGCCGCGGGGTACAACAGCGCCGACGTTAATGGAGTGGTGCGCGCGACCGCGCAGGGCGCAGCGGGAGCAGTTTAGAGCGCGGGCTCGTGCACATCGACGCAGCACACCTCCGCCGCGCCGGCTTGGGACCGCCCCGGCCCGTCCTGCACCCCTCGCCACGGCCTCACTCCCCAAGCGTCCCGCCACGCGCACCCCGCCACGCTCCCCAACACGCCCCCCCCACGCCCCCCGTCACGCTCCCCGCCATGCCACGCCCCGAAATGTTACGCCACGCCCATCCACGCCATACCCCGTCCCGTCCCGCACCCCTCGCCACGTCCGCCCACCCCAAGCGTCCCGCCACGCGCGCCCCGCCAAGCGTGTGCCCCGCCAAGCGCGCGCCCCGCCAAGCGCGCGCCCCGCCAAGCGCGCACCCCGCCAAGCGCGCCCCCCGCCACGCTCCCCGCCATGCCACGCCGCGCTGTGTTATGCCACGCCCATCCACGTCATACCCCGTCCCGTCCCGCTTTACTCTCGCCCGCCCGGCGCGGCGCGGCGCGGCGCACCACACGCCACCGAATCCAGATACACGGCGCGCGGAGCATGTTTGCGCGCTGATGCAGCGCCGCGAATTATTCACCTCATGGGTAACGCCGGTCTTTGTTATTTCGTGTGTTGGTTCCTTCGCCCTAGCTTTCGTGTTCAGCTGCATATTTGAAATACGCGCCTACATAATGATGGATTGCGTATAGCAGAGCCTTCCCTTTTGTTGCATTGACTATTTCTTCATATTCCCCTTTTAAGAGATTGCGCTGATAGACGAGTATAATGAAGCTACTACTTTTGAGTTTGTTATTGTTCTCGCTCATCAACATTCTTTTTTAATGTCATTCCAAAGTTTGACACTCAAGCATTTTTCATATTTTTTTCTTTTCTTTCATTATTCCACTTGGTATGCTTGCTATACACCAACATTACTGAATCCATGTGCACTGCCCGTGGTGGATGTTTACTCGTTGATGTCACCGAGAATTATTCTCGTCGTGGGTAACGCGGGTTTTGGCTTTTCGCTGACTGGTTCCTCCGTCCTTGCTTGGGCACACAAATGCACGTTCCTAACAGATACACGCGTATACGAACACCTGGTATAGACTATGGACTGAGATATAGATTATGAAAAGTAGAGATTATGAAAGGGTTTAATGGGGAAAAGCAATAGTTTTCTTGGTAATTTCTAAGCAGTCTTCACCTGTTCATGCATTCATTATATTCATAACTTGAAGTAAAAATATACAAATTCCTAATGTCCTTAGAACATTCATTTTATGTCAACGCCAGTTAACGATCATTTTCTGAGTGGTTACTTGACCTTGGAAATAAATAGCATATCTAATAAACTTAACACAATATCTACTTACCTAATAATCGAAAAAAGAATAGATTTGACTCTGATTACTACGACGATATATCAAAAAAGCTATCTTATCTGTAGATTCCTTAAGTTCGTATTACATTTATTAAGTTGGTATTAAGATTTATTAAGTTCGTTTAATTTAATTTTTTTTAAAGAAACTATAAAATGTTAGCAAATAAGTGAGCGGCTGTTGCTGCTACAGGCCACCAGTTTCTTCATACTTTCTCTTTTAAGTGAATGCAAACTCCGATTGCTATGTAATGAAACTTCCTTTTAGTTTTATTCATTTCATTTCCTTGCTCACTTAATCCTTTCTAACTTCATTTCAAATTTTGTCTCCTTTACAACATTCATTGTTTCTCATTATTTTCTTTTTGTTTTCATAGAGCTCTTTGGAATGCACACTATACGTCACTGTATCCAGATGCAGAACGCTCGCAGCAGTTTTGTGCAATAAAGCAGCGCCGCGAATTATTCACTTCCTGGGTGACAGCGGCCTTCGCTACTTGCGTCCAGTTCCCTCCCCCTTGCATTGCCGTTTGCTTTGCATGTCTAGCTAATTGCAGGTGTGCAATTTTTCCTAGAAGTCGGTTATTTTAAAATGACTGTAGTAAACATTTAGAAGAAATACCTTCACTTTCCTCAGCACTTTTTTTTTTCAGAATATACTTCAACGTTCTTTTATCACACACATTTGATTGCAAGTGGCAATGTTTAACTCTCGGTTCATTTTGTATTTTACGTGCCGCGTTTTTTTCTTCCCTTTTATCACTCCGGTGAATTTCAACCTCTTCCAGGAATCTACTGGATTTGACAATTGCAAAAGAGTGTATTTCAATCTTTTAAATTGTCTTGTTCTTTTCAATTGCCCTGTTGAATCTCTTCAACCAGGAGGTCCTGGGTACACGTTCCGACGGTGGCAGGGTTTTTGACACTAGCTAGACAGCTAGGTCAAGTTCCGTCGGTGCTTGGAGGAGAATTCTAGTGGCCGGTAGCTCTGATCGGTAGTTTTCCGTGGTTTCTCCGATCAACACCAGGCGAATGCCGGAGCAGTACCCTAACAAACGAGCCACGGACCGCGCGCAATCTTTCTTTCCTCTTTCATGCCCTTTCCTCACCCCTTCCTAACCCACACTTACACTTACATGCACTACACTATCTCACAAGTCGGGAGCTTAGAGCTTGTCTAGGTTAGGGCGGTGCCCCACCAGTGGGAGATACGTGGTTGGAAGGTAGGCCTGCTCGCACTGGTCCAGCTCTGCCACAGGCCAACGTAGGTCGGCGCCGGATGTCACCATCCAGTGGGGGAAGATCATCGCTACCCCCGCGGTAAAAGTATGCACCACACTTATGGAACTAATGACCTTAGAAATTGACGCGCCCGGAATCACAAATCTGTCAAGCAATGGAAATATTGGCCCTCAAACTCACTCAAACTACCAAATGGCGTGCTGCAAAAACTATCGAATTGTAGCGCCAGATATCGTTTGAATATCAGCAAATAATGTTATTTCGTAATCAACGAGACGTTCTTAATTTTTTACTGCTAATAAGAGATATTCTATCTGATATTTTGCGGTGTATTCTTAAATCATAAGTAATTATTGGTAACAAATCCAAGTGTATATCTTGCGCCAGTTGTTCACTACTTAAAGTTACAATTGCGAGGTCGTGGACAATTTTGTTACAGATAACTATCGATAATTAGTTTTTACAGGTCATTCACAGTTTCTAGATGTTATTTTATTTAACACCAAGTGACTTCAGAGTTGTCAAAGAATACTAAGTATTTTTGCAGGCATGCACAGCAGCACCAAAATTTTCGTCACGACATTTCCATTCTCTTTTCCTTGTGTCTTCTTTGCCAAAGCTTACTTTAATATTAAGCTGAGTCTAATGTCGGTTCACATGAACGATTAAATGACACTTTTTTTATTTTGACATTTTGTTCTCATAAAACATTCACAGCATCTAAACACACACTATTTCTTCTTCACATCCACTTTACCACCAAATTATGAACTTATTTACTCATTTATGAAGACTACTAAATTATCAAATCCTCTTTTCCTTGCGGGTTCTCATAACACGGAATGTCATTTAAGAAAACTCTTCGTTTCTAACCATTTCCCTGATTACAGCTTTCGAATCTTCTTTTGACAATCTTACCAACATTTAAAGAACGTTTTCTCCAACACGTGGATGAAATTACTATCTTTGTCGAAATAGTATTAATTCCCTTTCTTTATCACATTCTCACTCCGGTGTACCAATCTTTGTCACAACGCCCTCCCACACGCGTCAACTTCTACTCGCAATTCCCTCGGGCACCTGGACTGCCGAGCGAAATCACCCTCATTAAGGAATCGTTAAACTCCGGGCAACGAGACAAATTAATCGTCCTACGGCGCCATACGCCCGCATTACCCAGCAATTATTTTCTCCTGTTTTATAACAGGCTCTCCGAGGAGCGATTCGTCTCACTGGTCCGCGAGACATTCAGCGCGACAGCAAAGACGAACGTGGTCCCGATAAGGTCGTTAATGGCAACAACGTCACCGAACTGCCAGGTTAATTAATGCGACACGAAAGCACAAATTTCCTTCCATCCGCTCAACTGAAAATGCGTTTATCTCTTATTTTAATGGCAACGCCCGCATAAAACTAAATGCACTTACTTTTGTAATGGAATAATTAAACGAATTGAATTTGTAATAGAATTATATTAATGTTCAAATATATTTCATCTGTAATGCTACATTTTTTGCAGAAATGTTTACGTTCTACGCATTATTAAAATTGACATAAAATTCCAACCGTTACTAAAAAAGTTTCAAACAGAAAATTAATGAGAACCTAGTTCTCATGCATGGAAAGAGTTCGAGTGAAGTCCTGATTACAAAATGGAACACTCGATTCCGAGTCAAGAGTTTCATTTCTTCGGTGTATAAAACTTCTGGGTGAAACTCTTTACACTCCGCTGATTTAATGGTATTTGCAAATTTGCTTCGCATTACGTGGAGCCTACGAGGCGTGCGTGTATGCGGACGAGATTACGCCGAGCAGCGGGGAGGGACGCAGCTTACTAGCTTGGCTTCCCCCCCTGCCCCCTGCCCCCCTGCCTTCCCAGAACCTCGTCTCTCAGGCAGTGCAGATTTTCGACACCAGGAGCGCAAGTGAGCACGAGCCTTTGCCGTTGGTCTCCGTGACCTGCTTTCAACGTAGTAGAGACATACTTTTCATCATTTTTACTACATTTTGCGTCCAATATTGTTCGGTTCGGTGTTTCTCCCTATAATGTTTCCCCAAATTTTTGTCTTTCCGCTATCCTTTGATCGTCTATTTCTGTCCTGATCGAAGTTTCGAAGCACATACTCTCTCGTTCGCTGCACTGCCCAAGTACTGTTTCAATTGTTTTTCTCTTGTTTGACGTACATTATTTTGTAAACGATTTCAAATGTTAGATTGATTTTTTTAAAATATTTTTGGAAGGAACATCTTTAGGTCCCTCTGTTCTTTGCATTATTTCCTGTTATAATTTTAAAATACAGAAAAAATGAGTTCTTTTTTATTTTGAATATATGATTCGATAAGATACGGCCAATTTGTCATTAAATTCGAATTCGAGAGAGGAAAAGTAAAATCACGAAGATTTCATTTTATTCTTGGGAAAATGGAAACGTATTCGGAGTTTGTAGTGAAAAGCCAAGTTTGCATTTGGAAAAGCTCGGAGTGAATATTAATGAACTAAGGTAACCTGAAAGCATATTTATTTGAACATACAAACTACTATAGTAGCGACAGAAAATGTGAAATGTAAATGTATGGAGTAAAGTCATTTTAGAAACAGGCCCCTCACTTTCCACTCTCGTGTCGTCAGTCCTCTCCTCTTCCCTGCCCATCAATACCAATCGTCCGCACTCCCACAGCCCGATACCGGAAGCCACAACAGCCCTCCCCCCCACCCGGCAGCAGCTGTGCAGATATGGAGACTGCACCAGAGCGCGGAGGCGCGAAAGCGATTGACAGGTGTCGCATGCTCGAGACCGTATCAAACAGTGCTGCAGATGAAGCGACTCTAGCGGTATGTCCGAAAAATACGAGAAAAACCGTGCCTAAATGCCACCGTGGTGACGGGTCATCAGTGACCTTGGGATGCAGCTTTGTAAAACCTGCAGTATAGATATTCTCAACGGATGGTCCTCAGTCGCCAGAATTGCTGCCGATAGAACACCTTTAACCCACTTGACTTTCTGATTGATTATTTAATTTTTCCTGGCCTATCAACTGCTATGATCATTATTCCCGCGAGTGTATTATATGTTGTTTTACTGTTCTTTCCCCAGCTGGATTACGATCGATTGATTGATTGGTAGTGATTCCGAGCGCGTCAACTACGGGGATCATTTGTCCCGTAAGTGTAGTGCATATTTTTCATCGGGAGATGGTAGTAATCTACCCACACTGGATGACGAGATCCGGCGCCGACTTACCGTCAACTAGAGGGGATTTCCCGAACCAGGTATCTCCACAGGCACCGCCCCAGCCGGGATAAGTTCTAAGTCCCCGACCGAACTCACGGCATGTGTGGTAGTGTATTGCATGTTGGTGTAAGTGTGTGTATAAGGGGCGAGAATAGAACAAGATGGAGGAATGAATGAGCGCGCGCAATCCGTGGCCCATTTGTTAGGGTACTGCTCCAGCATTCGCGTGGTGTTGATCGGAGAAACCAAGGAAAACTACGGATCAGAGCAGATGGCCGCTAGAATTCTCCTCCAGACAGCGACTGAATTCAGCCTGCCACCGTCAGGACTCGAAAGTAGGACCTCCCGGTCAGAGGCACTGCAGTGACATCAGTTGATGCCCTGGGTCACTGCTCCGGTCTGGATTACGAGTTTCAGCGTCGACCTACCCGACGTCGTGTTGCGGGGTATCCCCCTGCCAGCGGGGCACCGCCTTTACCAGGACAAGCTCCAATCTCCTGATAGGTCTCCCGGCATGTGAGGTAATATAGTGAGTGTAAATGTAAGTAAGGGTGAAAATAGGAAAAAGAAGACGAATGAAATATCGCTCGTGGTCCGTGACCTATTTGTTAGGATACTGCTCCGGCATTTGCCTGGTTTAGATCGGAGAAACCGCGGAATATTACCAGCCAACTGCTAGAATTTTCCTCCAGACAGCGTCTGAATTCGACCTAGTTATCAAGTTAACTTCAAAATCATGTCATCCTGCCAAAATTCTGCCATCGGGTCTGGAACCCTAGCCCCCCCTCCCCCATTCAAAGGCACTCCATTGACACCAGTTGATTCCCTGAGCGACCTATGTCGGTGTAACCAGCTTCGATACCGTCATCACCCTCCTTGAAGGGATTGAGACCTCCAGGTCACACATAGAAGTCCTGACAGAGAATTAGAAACTCCCGAGTGCCAGTTTCGCGATGTTACAACGTTAGTGCCAATGTTGCCGCAGTGAGAACACGGGTTTGAGCCCCTACCCCTAACCCCACCACTGGTCTGAACAATTTGGGTGGCGCCCGTTGGGCTCTGGCTTTGACGTAGCAGTGTGCGATTCTCATGGATAATTGAGAAAAGATTCGTCAGAGCGCGCCGCATGAGAGTGACGTGTAATGACTTCGGTACAGTCCGGTTAGCTGGTGGCATCGATCTCGCGAGACGACCCTACCCAGATTCTGAGTGGACGTTCTCGAAGAGCCTTGCATTTCGACGTGTCAGGATAACAATACAATGATGTAATCTACAGGAACCCGCGGAGGGTGACAATGAAAGTCAAATACGCAAAGGTACGTGCTCTGAAAACCTGACTCCTCCCAATAAATTTAAAGAAGCAGCTGTATAGTAATCCGCGGGGTAGTAATTCTCTCTTCGGCAATTCGCCTTTGTTTCGTGCATGTCACCTCGTAATGCAAATGTTTCAACGTTTACAGGGTGAATGAGTGAAATTGACGAAACATTCAATTAAAAACACGTATCCATTCAAATCAATAATCATTTTCACCAAAATCAAAAATGAAATAATATACTATTAAATCCCGTTATTGCTTCACTCTCACTTTCTACACTCTCTTACATCATTCCTTCCTCCCCTCCTCAAGAGTGAGTTCCTCCGTGCCCTATTGTATCCCTGTTTACCGCGTTCTCTTGTTCCGCCCAACCTCGCCCACAGGCTCCTCTCTGGAATCTCTTGGCTGCTTCCAGGGCCGGAACACACAAGCGACCACCAGCGCTCACCTCATTCGTGAGCCGAGCTCCCGTGCGACTGGTGCGCCTCCCAGCGTCATCTGCGCGCCTCGTGCTCCCTGGCGTCCACTGCAACCAAACTAGCTCTCGCGGTCCAACTGCGTAACTAGACCTGCATGAGGAATCGTCAATCGTGAAGTTCTCAAAACAAACTATCGACCGGTTGGATTAAAATATTGGAAAATCCGAATAAACACAGCGGTTTACGAAACTTATTACACGAATAAAAATAAATTTTAAAACAATGTTTTAAACATTTTTTGAAAAACTTGCTGATTAAAAATAAAACGCTTTTTCTAAATTAAAAATATTTAAGTGTATATAATGAATTTAAAAAATCAAAAGAGCAAATGCGATCACGCAGAGAAATTATTCAAGACAGAGCAAATTACGAAACACTGAAGAAGGTCGAATAACTTAATTTTTGTAATAAAGGTTTACTTCTAAAAAACTATCTAATATTAATTATACAAATTAGCGTATTTCAAAACAAGTTTTAAGGCACTTAATTATCCCACTCTATTCTAATTATCAAATTGGAGACTTCAATATTTTTTAATATAACCTCTAGAATAATAAAACCTACATTTATTTTTAAATTTTAATTCAATATAATTATATTTCTGTCAAATGAATATTACTTCAGACTACGCGGAACAATAGGGATGCGGTAGTTATCATCATTAAAGACCATTAATGCAAATATTTCTTGAATACTGCCTTCCATGCCCCAAAACTGCATTATTTCGTTTAGGAAATAGCAACACAAATAATTAAAGAAATAAATCTATTTATGAAGAGCAATGCTGACTTAATGTTCAAAAATAAAATTAAATGACACTGAAAACCCAATGCACATTTAACTAATTCGCTTTTCAAAGCTTCAGATTTTAGCTGCTGTGGTTCTCGTTTCAACGTTTTCTGGTTACAAATTTTAAATTAGCTAGCCGCTAAATAATTCAGAGTGCAACTTGATGAACTTTAGGGACGCGCTGTAAACTGCAACAGTTGGCCATGACCGAAACAAAGTTAACTATTTATAACTATGTAATGGAGTAAATACCATTATTTTAAAACTTGTGCATATTTGACACTTTGCAACTTCACTAACGAGCAGCTCAAAGCAGAGCTGTAAATCTGACGTTAATGCAGGTTTTATGCACCCTAAAACTATATAGTAAGGGTATGAATCGATGTGACCATAAAAATTCTACTAGACTTTTCAAGGAGAATGTATAAGGGAATAAATGAATAATAAAGAAATAATGATGAATAATCCAGCGATTTTTTTAAATTACAAAATATTAGTCAATATTTTACAAGTAAAAATGTATCGACATATACCAGCCGCGTGGTACCAAACAAACATCTTGAAAAAAAATGCGTGCCTAAATTTGTAAAACTATGTAAAGAAACAAGTCAATGCGGCAGGTGTTACCGGGGAGTAGTACATCCGATATTTTACATGAGTTTATTTTCACCGATGTGACATACGAGCTAGGTACATTAACATGAAGGAAACTCTAAACCTAAGGTTGAATAAAGTCTGTGAGTCACAAACGTAGAGCACAAATAAGAAAAAATAAGGAAGCAGTGGCACTCCAATCTTTCTTTCTGACTCCAGCGCCATCACATTCATTAAAATAAATTATGCATCAAAGCACAATACGAGCACGCACTCCCAGCTGAAGGAAAGGCGTCGACGAAAATAAAAAAAGCAGCAGATGTCTTCACTTTTGCAACTGAAGTACAAAGACGCGGTACGAGGTAACGCTATTTCTGCAACAGTTGGGGGCAGGGGGTGCGTTTTAGCGCGTAACTCCCTCCAAAATGCGCCACGCAAATTTTTGCTTCCTAGGCAAGCAGCAGCGGCGGCGGAGGCAGCGCCTCAGGCGAAAGCGGCAAAGAGCAAAAACGCGCATCCATTTCTTTTGAGTGCGCCGCGGTTTACCTTTTCATAATGTATGCGGGTGCAGAAAAAGCTTTTATTCCACGTAATGTGATTTTTTTCCATTGAGGCCCTTCCTTTGGCTTTGACCCGTCAGGCACTTCGGCGCATACGCGTGCTCTTACGCATAGCGAGAGGCTGCCACCGCGGCGCTGCCGGCGGCGTCTCGGAGAACCACGCGGCGCGGCGAGAGCGGATGTGAGCGTATCGGCGGCGCTGACGGTTCCGGAAGCGTTGGGAGACGAGGCTTGGGACGCATTCCCGAAACTATAGGGACTCTCACGGCTTGGAAATAGCCAGAGGCGTCTTGGCCGTCGCGCAGCGGCGGCAGGAGGAACGACGCAGCGCAGGAACTACGTTGCACATGGCCGTAGTGCTCACGAAACCAAGGCAAAAAGAAAAAAAGAGGAGAGGAGCTTATATATAAAAATTATGAATACTTGAAATGAATAGTATCTTGAATCCTACCTCAATCGCTACCTCTCCCTCAATCGCTTAAGACGTACGCCGGGATGGTCCTTTGTTTTGCACTCTGTAATAAATTTACAGCTTGTCCCACACTTAATCTCTCCCATTTGTTCTTACTCGTTTGAATTTCTCCTTCATTTTCATTTATATATACCTTATGATCATTTACCCCTTCTCTTCCACTTCTACGTATTGATAATGTTCGGTCCTAAGCTGCCATCCTGATTGACGTTTTCCTCAATCGTTTAAAGCGTATGCTGCGAAGGTCCCAAGTATTGCAGTCCCAGACGTAAATCTGCTGCTTGCCCCCTTAAATGTTAGTACTCCGTATTAATGTAGATTCTCGTGGTTAAGAGGAAGAACAGGTCCTAAGGTCAAAACCTACCCATTAATAAAGGCATTATTATTATTATTATTATTATTATTATTATTATTATTATTATTAATATTATTATTATCAATATTGGAGAATTGGTAAAAAATACACCAATAAATAAAAGCATATACGAATAATTTACGGAAAAAATTGCAAGACAGTTAAAACTTCATGAATTGGAGAAATCACACAAAAGGAGATGTCGGATAATGAAAATTAAATAAACAAAAACTCTGAGAGAGGTAAAGTTGGTGTAGGGAAGGAGAAACAAGCTAAATGACTTAAACGGCTTTTGAAGCCAACAAGACGCGGAACAGTGGGCATCGACAAAAGAGAAAGATCGCAGAAAGGACAACGAAGCCATAGCGAAGAGAAGCGGGGCCGTGCGGAAGAGGGCGGAAGCGGGGCCGGGAAATTCAGTGCGGAGCGCGGGGACCCGAGCGGCGCGAGGCGGCGCAGCGCGTGTGGAGGCGCGGCGCCGTGCGGCACGCTGCTGCCGTAATGCGGCGCCATCAATAGGCGGATGCGATACGCGCGCATCCGGCAGCGCCGTCTGCCACGCCGCCTCCATCCCCTGCAGCCCATCTCCCACTCTCTGCCGTTCTCCGCTCCCTCCTGCCACCCTCTACCACACCCTGCCACCGCCTGTCATCCTGTGCCACAGACCTTGCCCCCGCCTGCCACCCTCTACCACACCCTGCCACCGCCTGTCATCCTCTGCCATCCCTTACCATCCGCCTCCATACCGCACCGTTCCACTCCTGCCACACTGCCACTTGTCACCCTGTGCCATCCCTTACAACATCCTGTCACCCCCTACAACACCCTACCACCCCTATAATACCCGACAACATCCTGCCACACCTACCATATCATTCTACCTTCTACCGCCCTTTGTCCCCCCTGACACTTTGCCACCCTGTGCCACCCTCTATATCCTATCACCCCCTGTCACCTTCTGCCACCCTGCTATTCCTGTCAACCCCTGTTACTGCTGCTAATCCCTGCTTATCCTGACTCGTCCCCCTGCTATCCCATCTCTCACCTACCTCCCCTATCTCCTTCCCTCACTCCTTGCCACCATCTGCGGCCCTCTACCGACCCTAAATCCCCCTGCCACCCTTTTGCCACGTCTACTACATCTTGCCACCGCCTGCCACCCTCTACCACACCCTGCCATCGCCTGCCATTCCCTACCATCCTCCTCCATACCCTAGCACCCTCTACCACCCCTTACCACTTCTGCCACAGACTGCCACTGTCACCCTGTGCCACCCTTTCCCACCCCCTACAACAGCCTACATCAAGCCAAATCCTCTACCACCCTTTGTCTCTGACACCCCCTGCCACTCTTGCCTCCCTGTACCACCTTAATTACCCCCTCTCACTTCCTGTTATCCTGTGCCACCCCTGCTACTCCTGCCACCTCCCTCTGCCAACCCGTATCTCACCTATCTCCTTCCCCCTCTCCCTGCCACCATCTGCAGCACCACGGACTTCTCTGCCACCTCTAGCGCCGGCACTTGTTACCTCTTCCGCCAATCATACCAGCTGCATCATTGTGTTTGGGTAAACATTATCCCGATTACACCGCCGCTACCTCGGCATCACATCTACTGCTTCCGACTTCACCAAACTGATTTTCCCCTCACATTCGTCGCACTTACTGTGTTTCTTCTCCTTGTCCAATGTTTACTTCCGCGCTTTTGTCACTGCCATTCGCCCCTTCTGGTTTTTCTTCCTCACCCCTACTCTCACATCCGACCCAACATTCACCGCCACGCCGTTTACTTCGGGTTCACTTTTCTCATCGTGATTTCTCTCTCCAAATATAGCTGTTTCTGCAAACTACATAAACAGAGCATCTTCTTTTATTATAATCATTTTATTTTTTAGATGCAAATCTTAACATTGCTGAAGTTGCCACTAAATGCACCATTGATTTCGACGGCGCTGTTCTCATTGCCAGTACCACCTCCATCGTCTGCTGTTAAGTGCTTTGCTTGCCGTCCCAGAGTCGTAGAAGGCACTCCCTGGCATCGAGCCAGAGGCGTCGGTACGTGTCAGTACTCCTATTCTATATTCCATTCCTTGCTGTATCCGTCTCATACGTTTTAGCGCAGTCACTTACGACAATCTGAAAAGGCTTCTTCCGAATAGACTATGCAAAAAGTGCACGATTTCTTCAGAGTTTATTTTATTTTTGAAATGGATTTCATTTGTCACTGGTATTAAACGTTCCATGAAAACCATTGTTGTCAACAAAAACCTAATTGTATATCAACACTTCACGATGTGGAATTTAAGTTCAAGTACTTTTTCGAATAAATTCTTAGCAATATGTATTAACTTTAATGTAGTTAATGAATTAGTTTTATCCAATGACGAAACGAGATCGTAACTGCAGATACTTTCGAAGTACTGGAAATTAAAAACAAAACAAATGACAGGCATTTAGAACGCAATTAATACCAAATTTCATATTCTCTATCAACATAAAAGGTATTGGTTAAAAACATCCAAAACAGAGTCATTTCTTCTTTTAAAAAATACTAACGCCAAACGATCAGTTTTTGAATTTGATAGCTAATATGTTGTTTGTTTTTCTTTGTGATATTGTAATGGATGTCGGGTATTTATAAATCATCATATTTGCGTCCAAAAACGTTCTAGTAATAATAAAGGACCAATAACGCAATCCACAAATATAAATAAAAGCGACCAATAAGAAGGGAATGTGTACATCGAAAGTGAACGAGGCGGGGAACTGATTAAAACTATGACGTAAGTGAGCAATCAATATGGTCAGAAAATGCAAATTGGTGAGATACTAATTTGAGAAGAATTTTAGAAAAGAAATGATCGTTTCACACTGCCTCACAGACAGAAAATCAGCTGCCACTGAAAGAGAAGTAGAGGATGTCACAACGAATTGATAACGACAGAAAATAAAGAGGAGTAAATGATCAGCACAGAATAAGGCAGTATTGATTAAACTCGGTTCAGGCACAGCTGTCGGAAAATTTCGAGGACTAAGTTTAGAAAAATAACGACTGAATTTGCAGATTAGAAAACGAGAATGAAAATGAGCGATAAAGAGAAGTTTACGTACAATGAATTCATCTTTAATACTCGAAATTACAGCAGTGTATGGAGGAGGTTCGAATGATGGTCGTAGAACGTCGCTACTAATTAGGGCTCAAAATATCAATTTCAAAAAGTGAGAAATGTTCCTCTTCAAACCCGTGTAATAACTGATAAATACTTCAAGGCCGATAATAACCTCACTACTCCTATCACAAACGTCTTCGGAAACACTTACCTAAACAGAAAAATTCGGAAGTTGTTCGAAAACTCAATAAAAATACAAGAGACATCAAATTATTGTAGTATCTTTATAAAATTGTCATATGTATATTTGTTCTGAAACATAGAGGTATTATAATTAAACGTATTGTACCTCCATTCATCAAAGCCATATTAGACCGGTAGCTAGAAAACCATTACTATTGTTTCCATAGCTCCTAATATAATGTGAATGAAAGCAATATGAAAGAGACAAATGAATCAGTGATTTTAAAATGGAAATAATTCCACTTTCCTTGTAAAATGAGTTGAAATATACATTTTCTTTCTAATTCTTCAAGCTGAAGATCAGTGTAAATAAAATCTGCCCAGCCAACAGAAGGAAGCAAAGCGTCACATGTAAGAACACGGACCCGCGGAGATATACGGTGCACGCCGGCATAGTGAGACGGCGGCGGAGACGGCGGCGGAGACGACGGCGGAGACGACGGCGGAGACGACGGCGGAGACGACGGCGGAGACGACGGCGGAGACGACGGCGGAGACGACGGCGGAGACGACGGCGGAGACGACGGCGGAGACGACGGCGGAGACGACGGCGGAGACGACGGCGGAGACGACGGCGGAGACGACGGCGGAGACGGCGGCGGAGACGACGGCGGAGACGACGGCGGAGACGACGGCGGAGACGACGGCGGAGACGACGGCGGAGACGACGGCGGAGACGACGGCGGAGACGACGGCGGAGACGACGGCGGAGACGACGGCGGAGACGACGGCGGAGACGACGGCGGAGACGACGGCGGAGACGACGGCGGAGACGACGGCGGAGACGACGGCGGAGACGACGGCGGAGACGACGGCGGAGACGACGGCGGAGACGCGGCGGAGACGACGGCGGAGACGACGGCGGAGACGACGGCGGAGACGACGGCGGAGACGGCGGAGACGACGGCGGAGACGACGGCGGAGACGACGGCGGAGACGACGGCGGAGACGACGGCGGAGACGACGGCGGAGACGACGGCGGAGACGACGGAGGAGACGACGGCGGAGACGACGGTGGAGACGACGGCGGAGACGACGGCGGAGACGACGGCGGAGACGACGGCGGAGACGACGGCGGAGACGACGGCGGAGACGACGGCGGAGACGGGCGGAGACGACGGCGGAGACGACGGCGGAGACGACGGCGGAGACGACGGCGGAGACGACGGCGGAGACGACGGCGGAGACGACGGCGGAGACGACGGCGGAGACGACGGCGGAGACGACGGCGGAGACGACGGTGGAGACGACGGCGGAGACGACGGCGGAGACGACGGCGGAGACGACGGCGGAGACGACGGCGGAGACGACGGCGGAGACGACGGCGGAGACGGCGGCGGAGACGACGGCGGAGACGGCGGCGGAGACGGCGGCGGAGACGGCGGCGGAGACGGCGGCGGAGATGGCGGCGGAGACGGCGGCGGAGACGGCGGCGGAGACGGTGGCGGAGACGGCGGCGGAGACGGCGGCGGAGACGGCGGCGGAGACGGCGGCGGAGAGGCGGCGGAGACGGCAGACGGCGGCGGAGACGGCGGCGGAGACGGCGGCGGAGACGGCGGCGGAGACGGCGGCGGAGACGGCGGCGGAGACGGCGGCGGAGACGGCGGCGGAGACGGCGGCGGAGACGGCGGCGGAGACGGCGGCGGAGACGGCGGCGGAGACGGCGGCGGAGACGGCGGCGGAGACGGCGGCGGAGACGGCGAAGATGGCGACGGCGGTGGAGGCGGCGACGGGGACGGCGACGGGGACGGCGGCGGAGTCGGTGGCGGAGACGGTGGTGGAGACGGCGGGGAAGGAGATAGTAGAGGCGAGATAGCAGAGGCGGAGATAGCGGAGACGGCAAGGGCAGCGGTAGAGGCAAGATCCTTGTAACGCTGGGCGTCTTAGTGGCAGACGGTGGCTCCGCGACACGTCGCCCGCAAGTTTATGCGACCCGGCGACGCCCGTAAGTCGGGTGGCAGCCACGCCCTCGAGCTCGCAGGCGTGCCACCATCCCGGCCAGCGTCTGGATCTCAACAACCTTCTAAAACGGAACCCCTGGAATTCAGTGTTTCGTTACTAAATTGCAATTTGTACAACATGACCGACAATTTTTCGTAAACAGTGTCACTAACTATTATTGTGACACTAAATATTAACAGAGACAATTGCTCTCTGTAGCTGCTGTGTGAGTGTTCAAATTCACACGTGAAAAAAAAGTTAATGGTATATTGAAAATTGGAAAAGCATCGTTTAGCAAAGACTACCGACAGCCAAGAACCTGAACGTCATGGAATATACTTTTAAGTCTAGTATTAATGTAAAAACTTTATTTTTCATTTTTATTACACAATTTGCACAAAACCAATACATGGAGTCAAATGGATTTGACTTGAGCAATATTAATAAAAATTATAATGTCGGCGACAAACACAATGAATCAATAAACTTGGATAAACGATGTGCGGCATGTCTAAACTTTTTCTCGTCTTATTATTGTTGCGAAATGCAAATTTGAATATTTTAATGATTTTGAAGAAATGCAATTTGTTTTTCATGTAAGGCAAAAATGCATGGGATCACCCAACTCTCCATTCTATCCACTAATCTAATACAGATATAATCGTTGGTTCGAAAACATTGATGAATAATAATATATTATGGATTAATTATACTATATTACATTACAATATTTCTCAAATAAATCATATGGTGATAAATAGAACAGAAAACGAGGATGCCTAAAGGAGAATTCCACCTTCCCTGCTCCGTAAATTATTTAAAACTGAAAACATTTTTGTGCGAGTCAGACTGTTCGAACTTGTGTATTGAATTTGAATTTGTAACACTGAACTTGCACCGAAGACAGGCACTGAAAACAACACATCGTAATTCTAAACAACTAACTTGCTCCTATCACAGAAGCAACGATGTCTATAATAAGGTGGTACGCACGTTTCCACTACATTGGCGACCTTCAAACTATTCCGCGGCAGCAGCGCTCGCATTGCCTCTCCTACTGGTAGCAGTGTCACGCTTCGTGGCATGCCACGAGCTTCTCATCACAACTAGCGTCCGAAAAGGAAACTTTCAGTTGTTATGCCGATAGTGATGACTTTGTTGAAACCTGCAGCAGGGTGGTCCAGAGATTTAAAATATTTTGATCCACATTAGGAGGAAGCGTTCCTGTGTGAAAATATTGATACACATACAAAATATTTAGTGCGTAATCTATTATTTCAAATAAAGAAATATAACATATAAAACATTTCGGAATGAAACAGAAGATAGAATATGACAACGTGGTTGGTGAAGAAAGTGTGATAAGCCAAGAACCCTGGATTTAGTGTAAATGATAAAATCAGCATCCAGCGTTGGAATATGGAATTGTTTTCAGACTCGGAAGTCAAAGATTACACGTTGTTAGAACAACCGATCCACGCAGTTGCTTATTCCATGCTTGATGTCATAACGCTGTGCAAATGAACACGGCCCCGAGCGTATTATGTGCAGAAGGTGTGAAGTGGGAATTGGATGGCCGGGATTTTTTTTTAGAAAGACGCAAGGGATCATTCTCTAGAATATTATTGTAGCAAACACACGAAAGCGGCAGGTGAGGTACGATCGAATTTTCAGTATTCGGCTGGGTATTACGTAAATGAGAGTGAGCCGGGAATTTATGTTTAGTTTGCGATTTGAGAGCTTGGTCTTGTGTAAATTGTAATATAAAATTGTAACTGGGAATTTTGTTAATGTAATAGTTGGAAGTTTTGATTAAATTGACTCCATGATTTGAGGAGATGCAGATTAGGGTAGCTCCGTAAATGGAAGGATTTGTTAAAAATAAGTAGCTGAATATAGACAGTCGCGAGTAGGGTTTCATACGAAACACAGATAGGGAAAGTCGCGATCGCGTATTAAATTTGTAGGAATATTAAGTCCTATGAATAGCAATCGTAGAGGACATTCTGAAACATTTTTTAATTTAGGAAAGGACGCAAGAATTGGTACACCGAGGATTCCATGGACAACATTCTGCTATTCAGCCGAGAAGCCAGCATCAAAACATTTTAGTAAACTTACGAATTATAGTCAAACCCGTACGGCAATTTAAAGTTTTATAGTGAAAAATAATTCACATAAAATTAATAGAATAGTAATAAATAGATTATAAAAAAATTAAATTTCTGTTGTTGAAAAAGGCTGATAATTTATAAGAATTGCCACCAATCTAAAAATTGATTTCAATCAATAAAACTTCCAGAAATCGTGATTATGTATAGTCCACGTATACGTAGTATATAACACGTCCACGAGAAATAGATAGCCCACCGCGGAGCTTGACAAGAAATATTTTTCAAAAAAGATCAAATTTAGTACAGTGCTTGTGATAACAATTAAAAATTAAGTACAAATATAAATGAAAAATGACAAACATTCTTAAATTTATTTATCTAAATACTGTCTAATATTTCATGAGCAAAGCGTAAAAGCGTTCAGGGAGATTTTGACTACCAGCGACTTTCTTGTTGTGAGGGAATTTCGTCGTACTACCCATGCCAAGAACTCTCGCTTGTGACATCGAACTTAACACCACTGGTCCAGTTTAATTCTATTCGAACGTGTTTATACGTACTGTGTCGTTGCACGACACCTCGCAGCGACTGCAGCCCCGCGCGGGGGGACTGTAAACTGCGACCTTCCGGTCAGAGGCTCTGCAGTGACATCAGTTGATGCACCGATCATCATCGATCCCGGTCTCTCGCTGGTGTCATCGATCTTAACATCACTGATCTAGTTTATTCTGATCCAACGTGTTTATTCTATTCCAACGTGTTTGGCCGCGCCGCACCTAGTGGCGGAAGTGGTTCGCCGCGCCGTAACACGCGCGCGGCTTTACGCCCACGTCATCGCGAGGCACAGACGCCTTCGGCCAACCACCGGAGTGGTCATAAAACTCACGGGGGGGGGGGCGAGTGGGCGGTTTCGAGGCAAATCAGAGGCCAGGAATCCTCAGATGCATCTCAGTTCGTGCTTCTTATATTTTTTATTATTTTGTTTCGCCAAATCAGGGGGATTACTACTTAACAGACAGTCTTATTTTTGATGACAATTTGGAAGTCATAACAACAAATTACGCAATGTAGTTTTGTATTGGGTTTTATGTAAGCTTATTAGTAAAATGAAAAATAAAATGTACATTTTTTTAAAGTATCGAAAATCGTTCTCGTCGATTTTAAAGAAATTCTTGAAAAAAAGAACGTATTAATAAACTAAAGCAATGTTCATAAAATGACAACCGTTCAAACATTGAAGAATGGTCGAAAATGGACAATAATGTAAATAACACAGTCACCACTTAATTTGTGTGTTCTTGGTTTGGTGTCTCTTCTGTTTTGGTAAATATTAAATTTAAAATAACGAAAGTAATAACAAATCTAGAGTACATTGTGACATACCAGATTGTCTTCAATATGAAATTCAGCGAATTTCATTAAAAATAACACTTTATTAGCAAAAAGACGCTGGTTGCCATGGTACCGGAGTGCAACATATAAATAATGCCCATTAGTTCAAAAGCGGACGATAAGTAGCATCCGTGGTTTCGCCTACGAAGAAATATAAACAAACTTAAGAGATGCTTAGTTACACGAATGAGAAAATTCCATTCTAATATACCGGAAGTGTCATGGGAATGTAAAAAAGTGAGTTATTGGTAAAAAATAATTACGTAGATGACGCCGCGCATAATATTGTTTTAAAACAAGAGAGTAAAAGATGAAAAAGTTGACTTGTTGAAGAAGGATATAAAAATATTCATTCGAGCTCTCGAAACGATAGCGATCGGATTAGGGTGCTAGATATATAGCAGTTTACTTTAAAATAGAAAATTTACGCGAGTTCGGACGTAGTGATTTGTTGTTGTCAGTATTCAAAAGATAGAACAGTGAACAAAAGTGGGGCTTATCAATTTTATTAAGCAGACAATGATAATTGAACATCGTCTCCGATGATAGGAACCCGATGATAACTTGGTGAACTTATATGTTAATATTTTAACAGCACTTAAGATTTTGCTTAGGTAATGAAACAATAAGGAGTATTGGAACTTGTAGCAATTCAAGCAAGTGAATGGGGATGGAAAGCCAATGGATAAACAGTGTACATAGTGGTTTATGAGAAGAAACGACAAGATACGGATTTGGTCGGTAGCAAGAGAGAAGATTGGACGAGGCCCATTGCTGAAGTCTACGGGGAGACATCCTTTACAAGGACAGCGCCCAAGATTCTCATGGATAACAGGTTCTATAGCGCTATAGTAAAGGTCATGACCAAAAAGAATGTTATACTTTTAAAAGTTACTAAAATTTATAAATAAATTTGTTATTTTCTATTGATGAAAGCTGATTATCATTTGCAGTCACGCGCAATCCAATAGGATACTTAAATTTTGTATTTCAGATTCCACGCTTCTCCGTATGGGGGGGGGCCAATTAAGTAATCGTAAGTATTCATGATTATTTCGGTAAAGAACCCGCCGACTGAGTCAGCAACGGAGTTATAATTAAATATAATTTGGGAGCTCATTCTCGTAACCATTTCCTGGCACCCATATATTTATTAGAAACATGGTTACAGTAATTTGAGGGCAGCAAGACGGGTATATTTCAATATAATGTACATAAAGTGTATAATTAAAAAACAAAAAGTTTCAATTAATAAAATACAAAGTAAGCATGTGCTCATGTACCATAAACTCCATGCTGATCAGAAGTAGACGTAGAAAACATTGTTACATACCTACGATCATCCATTTCCTGTAAACAAAGACAAATGTGTATTAGTACTCGTATATTATACAGTCAGATTTGAAAGAAGGTTTTAAATTCAATATCGATAGCACTAATATTAGGCGACATTTGTAAAAAGTGTTTTTCTTACTTAAAGACAAACCACCAACTATATAATAAATTATACATAGAAGAAAATGTTCTAGAGTGTGCAAATGCGCACTTACAAGGTTCATAAATTTCGCCACCTATTTCCTTACAAAGAATACATTTATAATCACAGATATTGTTATAGATATTGTATTACGATTGTATCACATATTTCAATAAATGTTGATGAAGTAAAGAGAACGTTCACTATAATTAGTTTATTAAAACCTGAAAGAGATTAAAAAATATTTCCTTTCTTGCTTTTTTATAGAGAAGTGATTTCTAAATTCATCTAAGCCGAATGAATTTTGATATCACTTCTCTATAAAACTCATTCATCTACGCCGAATTAATTTTGACGCATAAATTTTCAACCCGTTACCGCCTAAAGTTTAAATGAAAAGTATGCTTCTCGAAGCACCTCAGGTGGGGAGGTGCAGGTGGTTCATAACAATTTCGAACTCGTCCAACTTCCGCTCCCTAACAGCATTACAGAGTGACAACTAGTACCCAAATTGCTCTCTACCGAGGGCCGCGCTCTCCACTAAACCACCTGCTCGCTGAAGGCCAATTCTCATAAAAGCAACATGGGGCGTCCTTCATGGTAAGTTGGGAGTACGCGCTCTTCTCCTGGGAGGGAGAGAGAGAGCACACCTCGGGAAGTTCAGCGCTGCCCCTTGACCGCGCTCCGCGCATGCGCACAATGCAGTGCCTCCGACCGAGAGATCCTAGGTTCGAGTCCCCACAGTGACAGGTTTTTCAATTGATTAATTGATTGTCTGTTAGTGATTCCGAGCGCGTCAACTACATAGTTCATTAATCCCGTAAGTGTAGTCCATGTTTTATCAGGGTGTGAGCTTTCCCCACTGATTGGCGAGATCCGGCGCCGATCTACTGTCGAGCGGGGTTTTCCCCAACCAAGTAACTTCCACCAACAGGGCACCGTCCCAGCCGGGACAAATTCTAAGCCCCCGACCGGTCTCCCGGTCGGGGGCTTGTGGCCCGGTGGTAGTGTAGTGCGTGATAGTGTAAGTGTGTGTGTAAGGGGTGAGGATACGGCAAGGAAGAGGAAGGAAAGATCACACGCGGTCCGTGGCCCGTTTGTTACAGCACTGACCGGTATTCGCCTGGTGTTGATCCGAGAAACCATGGAAAACGACCGATCAGAGCAGCCGGCCGCTAGAGTTCTCCTCCAGACAGCGACTGGATTCGACCTAGCTGAAAAGTTAGTGTCGAAAATGCTGCCGTCGTCGAGATTCGAATGTACGACCTCCCGATCAGAGGCACTGTAGTTACTTTAGTTGATGCACTGAGCCACCGCTCCCGGCAGGATTTTCAACAGTTGCTACGCCGAAGAAGAATTCTAGCGGCAGGCTGCTCTGGTATCGGTAGTTTCCCATAATTTCTTCAAACGACGCCTTGCAAATGCGGGAGCAGTAAGAGCCCTCAAATGGGCCACGGACCGCGCGCAATGTTACCTTCTCCTTCCCTGTTCTATCCTCACACCTTACTTATTCGTACACACATTTACATTTTTTATACAAGACACTACCATACAAACATTTTTACACGCCAGGAGACCGGTCGGAATTTTAGAGCTTGTCCCGGCTGGAGCGGTGTCTTGCGGGTGGGAGATACCTGGTCGGGGAATCCACGCTGGCCGACGGGAAGGTCGTCGCCGGATCCCACCATCCAGCGGGAGATCTCCGCCACCTCATGGAGAAAGAACATACACTACACTTACGAGACGAATGACCTAAGCAGTTCACGCGTCTGGAATCATCAATCAATTAAACAATCAATCAATCAATCAATCGAGAAGGTCGAGGAGGCGCACTAGGATTCCGGGCGCGCAAGCGAGGGGACGGCAGGGAAGGTCGCGGTTGGCGTCAGGACGGAGAAGGGGAGAGGATGAGGTGGGGAAGGGGGAGAGGGAAGGGGAGGGGATGGGGAGGGGAAGGGAGGAATCGTGGGAGGGAGCGCTGGGTGCGGCGCCCACGTCGACAGCTGCGCAGCGGCAAGCGTAACTAATGCAGGCGGCAGGGGTCGAGCGCGGCGCGGCCGTCAGCTGCTACCCTGTGCCCTGCCCTTCCCTGCCCTTCTCTGCCCTCCCCCTGCGGATGCCCTCCGAGAAACACTTGCATTTTGCATCCAACAGGGGTCGCCTAAGCCTGACAGGCCGTGACGGTATGCATCAAAGGGCGAAGGAGGAGGAAGCCACTACGATCAGTGAACCACACTCATCGCCTTAATGTTGCAGCTACAACTCACTTGTTACGCTGTTGAATATTTATGTGAAGAGAACAAATGAACTGCTAATTGCAGAAAAGCAATTATTCCAATTTTTCTTTTTTTTTATTGGCTGGGAGGGTTGTGAGTAGGTCAATGCACTGTGTACTGCAGAAAGGAAACTTGGCCTCTCGATAACGTAGGTCTTTCCCTTCATATACAAATGTACATCGTAAAGAGAAAATTGCCTTTAAACGGGTTTTATGTAGTGTTTTGTTTCTCCTGTAAAACCAGGAAATGCGGAGTAGTTGCTTTTCTGCAGTTAGCGATTCAAATGCACTCTACTCACAAACATGTGACTTACACTAATGACATGAGCAGGCTCTTACCTAATAAAGTTTGAAAGCACTCGAAACAGACACACCAGAGAGTTGAGAAGAGTCTTGCCCCTGGCGGTCTCAATTTGATACATTGGATGGATTGTGAAAATATTTTCGAACTTGTAACGGAGGAAGAATTATGTTTGACGAAACGTTATAGCCTAAAGGTGAAAAACCATATAACAGATGATATAATCCTTTCTTTTGTTATCAAATATCATGTATATATTTGTCATTTTGGGTCGGTAGTCAGACTGTCGGTAAGCTAACGCTGGGCGTAGTTTAATTCCCTCGTTTGGGGAGTAAGAGAGACATGTGGCGAACATGACCTATTCCCTTCATAGTTACTTTTTTTGCAAACTCCTCCTGCCTGAGCTTTTTTTCGTCGCATATCTACAGTAACAGATATGAAATATAATAAGTCATTAATTATTTTTAATGATGAAGTTCTAATTGATTCTATACTTTTTGTGCAAATGATGAGTACTAAATAAAGAGTACGTGAAAAATATTCATCCGACAGAGACACGATTAATGATCAGCGAATAGCGGCATACTTCTTAATAAAACAGGATATACTTGCAATTAGCACATTATTCTTCAAAGATGGGAAAAGTTCAAAATGATCCATGCATAGATAGCTCCTAAACAATATTTTTAATTAACTATTTTATATGCACCTATTAAAATATTAAAAATAAAAACATTGCGTTTCTTTTTCAGTTTTTAATAAACAAAGTAATGGAGAGTAATTAATAATACCGATACATGCAAAAAAATATTAAAATGTTATTAATAATTCATTTCATCATTTCATTTTAAATATCAAACTCACCTGTAAAATACATGCTAATCAGCCATTGCCATCCAACAAAACCTGGTAGTAAATATCTATTTGTGACGTGAAAAATGAGAAATCATGAACTATGTAAGCTATAGAATGTTTTGATGGCAATTGTAGTGACAGAATGCGTACGTCATTTGTAATAATTTAGTAGTTTTTACGTAATGCCTTCTTTAAAATACTATGCAATATTCCAGCAATATAAACGACATTTTTTGTTGCAAGAAATAGTTCATAAAAGAACATCTTACGGTACAAATTATGAAGTATTTGACGCTTATGGTCCGAATAATTGTGTCATCACACGTTCAGCCAATTGCTGCGCTAGCATTGTGGAAAGTAGCGGTAAACGGATCAGCCTACTACGTTTTTCGCACAAATGTCAAATATCCGTCACGTCAGTAAGTTGTTTCCCTAAATTAACTATGATTCTTTTACAAATTTATAATGGTATTATACAACAAATACAGTATCCAACTTTATAATGTTGCTTTTTACATTTGTACAAATTCGAAAACTTTTTCTAACGTCACTCGTGTTGAAAACAGATACTCATGCAATAAAACTTATTGCTTAAACTAATTGCTTAAACTACTGTTGTATGTGCATAACAATATTCTGGATTACGCACAATCGGGATCCATTTCCAAGATCACAAGTTTGTCACTGACATACCAGAGTAAGCAACTCGTAAGAACTTGATGTGCGTTGCATTAAGCATTTGTAAGAATCAACAAATAAAAAACCTAAATACTGATGTACTTACAGATTCAATGCAAATCAAGTACACAATTATTATTCAAAAATAGTTTTGCCTTTTGTAGTTTTATTGAAAACACATAATAACTTATACTAAACACGGTAACGCTTACATAAATTATGCATAAATGGTTAAATGTGTTTGAAATGACCAGCGACCACTCAAAGATGACAAAGTGCGTCGCATTAAGTACTCTCACTTTCGGGAACAAACAATGAACAACATATATTTAGGCAATGTGCGCGACCTCATTTCGCAGAAAAGCGACGCAGAGCAGCATAACATAAATAAGCACTCAGTGATTACTCTGCCCTCGTCGAAATAGAGCACGCCATTTTTAAAACGCGTTGGCACTGAAAAATGCACTGCTCGCCATGCGGGGTCGGTGTCGGCAAGAACTGTTGCGGCGAGAGAGATACAGCTTAAGTCTAACGCTTGAAGACCGCAATGCAACACGGTCGGTGCTTTTCAATTGGCTGCTAAAGCACTTAGCCGCTACACCAAAACCCCTTCCCGCAGCACTTGGAGAGACGTCCCACATATGCTTTAACACGCCACTGGAGGAATCCATTAACATCTCCAATGCTGCCGCAAGCTTTGCTCGTTCTCTCCACCACCACTCTGCAGCTTTGTTGACCGATAGGTTCTAGTTGGTAGGTTGGTTGGTTCTTAGTGATTCCGGGCGCGTCATGAGATCATTAGTCCCCGAAGTGTAGTGCATATTTTTCTCTCGGAAGGTGGAGGTGATTTTTTCCTCGCTGGATGGCGAGATCCGGCGCCGACCTACCGTCGGCTAGTCGGGTTCCCCTAACCAGGTATCTTCCACCAGCGGGGCACCGCCCCAGCCGGGACAAGCTCTAAGCTCCCGACCGGTCTCCCGGCATGTGTGGTAGTATAGGAAAGGTTCTAATGTAAGAGTCCCGGTGGTGGGGAATTTTCGACAATCGCATAGTTCGATTGCATTCAACAACTTTCTGGAGAAGAATTCTAGCAGCCAGCTGTTCTGATTGGTAGTTTTCTGTGGCTTCTCCGATCAAAGGAGCAGCTGAAGTACGTCAGCAAAAAGACAACGGACCGCGCGCCATCTACCCCTCTTCAACCTTTTCTTTTCCTCTCCTTACACACACACACACACACACACACACACACACACGAATTCACATGTATCAAGGTCACTTCTAAGCTTCTTGTTTCAGCTGGGGCGTTGCTACACTGAGAGGGATATGTGAAGGATAAAACCCGCAAGTCGACATGCAGGGCCACAGATCTCAAGCTGAATGATGACAAGAACACGACACTTCCCAGAATATAACATGCAATACACACTAATGACACTAATGATCTACATAGTTAACGCCCCCGAAATCAATACCCATCAACACATCCAGCCACCCACCCACTCACTACCATCAAATTTGCCAGAATCGACTCAAACCATTAACACATTTCCGTAATCGTTGCCATCTGGCGTTGCGGTGCAGTCTTGAATCCCGTTTTCCCCCATCATTACTATGAGTTTTTTTTCTGAAACCTACTTCTATTGACCTCGCAAACATCCAGGACTTTCACCACTTCCATCACGTCATCTTCTTCATCAACTTCGCGACCGCGCAACTTCCATCTCCGCCTCTGTATCCCCCGTCGTCATCACCGCCGCTACCGCCTCCTCCGCCGCCTTCGCGAGGAATAGTTCGCCGCCGACGTCATTTGTTACACTCGCTTTGAAAGATATTTCTCCGCTTGGCGTTCCGTTCTGCCGCGTCCCGACAGCGCTGCACCCTCATCTCTTTACTACCATCCCGTCCTCCATCCCCCGTCCTGTTAGGTCGCTCGGGGAATTTCGTTCAATAAAAGTTGCCTCCCCGTCAGAACACCCCCCAAAGAAGTGACGGCGATGAATGGGACCGGGTGCAGGTGCAGGAGGAGATACGCTACGCCCGTTTTGCCCGGGGACGCCGCCACCGCAGTTGTGAGTCTCGTCAAGCGGAACGCCGCCCTGTCATAAATCGTTGGGGCGGGGGGAAGTGACGCCAAGACAAACCGACAGCACCCGCGTGCGCGTAATTGCAACTGCAAAATTTATACAACCATGCCGAATTTGATTTGTCGGTGCATTTCCATTGAATTATGAAGGATTCTCTTTGCAGTGTCCTGTGCGGTATCGTTTGTCTGGTATTTGTTGCGTGGCAACATTAAAATTAATGTAGGCGTTGTTTACGTGATACGTTAATATTAACTTCGTCACATATGCATCAAAATTGCAATAAATATTTTAATAAATTTTGAGCATTTTTTGATTGGATGTTTTGAACCGTAACTGCAGGAATTGTGATGACGTAAGTACCGGGGAAATCGTATTGTTTGAATGTATGGAGTAGTAGATTTCATATGCTTATGTTAAGTGGTTAAAATGTTGACAATATGAATATCAATTATAATCAAATGAGCTTTGTATATTTAATACATATAGTAGAAAGTATGTGTGAGTAGTAGAAAGTTCCATGAATAAAAGTATATTAACACATTTCGTGTTATTCAGTTCTCCCACAAGCAATATATCATGGAAGAAAAATAGTGAAGCCAAAAGCGCGTGTAAATTCAAAAGCTTTTCTACTATATACTATATCTTTCAATGTACTGTCTAGGCAGACATATTCATGTCTGTGAAAATGATATAAAGTATTTGACTACCATTACGGTTAAAAACCACAACGCACATTTGTCAGTAATTTATTGACAAAAGAATATGTAATTAACTGTATTCTTTGAAATGGATTTTTTTTAAACATTTTATGTTTTTTCATATTTGGTAATAATTATCACTTTAAAATAATTACACATAAACCACTCAAAAGCATATACACCATAAAAGATTTAAAACCATTTGTCATCAAATAAATTTGCTGCCAAAAACATTACATTCTGTGTAGAAAATAAAAATGAATACAAACCAACAAAAATGCATTTAATTCCTTTTTGCGTATTTTTCTACTGACCTATTTGCGCCATGGTTACATATTCCACCCACAAACAGCAGTAAAACGATTGACCTGAATTAACAACTGTAATTTCTCTGACACAAGTCACCATTCTCCAGAATTCGTCTGCACGTTACGTACCATTACGAATTTCTAACTAGCAGAGTTGTCACCAGCTGCTGACCACTTGCTCATTTCTGTTTGTTTCAGAATCTCAAGGACCAGATCCTGACCACTAACGTCTGGCTTGAGCACGTAAGTTGTCGCCTACCTCGCCGTAGCTAACAGCGGCTGCGACCGCGCTAGCAGATGTCGCCACCGACCCAACTTCCGGTAACAAGGCCGACAATTCCCGACAGTGCTTTGTCGGCATGCGTCGGCCTTTGCAGTTACTGGAGACATTGTTCTTTCAATACTTTAAGAGGGAGTCAAATTGATTTATAAAGCAAAGTCTACGTGGAATAGTCTTTTTTTAGAACTTCCCTGTTGCCTCCCATATTTGTAAAAATCATTCGTCAATCGTGTTACATTGTGAAATACAATATATTTTCGTATTAGAGAAGACCATTTGTCGTAGAACTTCTATATTAAACTACTGCGTGAAGGTTGTTAACACTTCTTATACTTGTTGCAAACTTATTTTGTTATTAAACACAAAGTAATGATGGTTTTTAAAAAGTATATATTAATATGAGTTTTTAATAATTGCTTTTTACTATTCAATAGGAAATGTTTTCGACATAAAGAATATTTACTTTAAAAAAAGTCAATAGCTTTCTAAAATGAGGAAAACAAACAAATATTTTGTTATATAACCAACCAACACAATAAAACTTTTATGAAATTATTTTCGGAACAAATTAATAAATCTATACGGAAACCACATATTGATTCAACTGCGACTGGCTCACCCAAAAAATATATTTTTCGCTCAAAAAGATCATATTACAATCGAACACAAATATATCATTATTCTTAAATAATACATTGTAAAAGGATGTAATATGTTTTGACAAATTCCTTGGCGACAATACTTTTGTGCAGTAATTTCTTACATTTATGGCTAATAGTATTTAAAAAAGTTACTGACACCAATAAACTATTATAGTTCCGTCATTTGCATGTCCAGGAGCGATGACGAGACTCAAGGCATAAATTTCAAAAATTTGTGATCTCCTTCCACGGGTTGCAATTAAGAATGCAGTCTTGCACTACCACTGTTAAAATAACTAACACAGCTGGAACACCTGTCAAGTGAGATCCCTCACAGAGCAAAGTCAAGCCAACCCAAAGTTTTCCAGGCTCCACCCAAAACTCTCTTCTTTCTAACTTCAGCGTGCGGCCCTACGGGAACAACTTCCAACCAACTCTGCGCTCGCGCATGCGCGTAGAGCTCCTGCATTAGAACGTCATCGTCAACGTCTCGGATATCAGTTGCCTCTTTAATCCATCTTTTCTTTGTGCACCGGACGGGAGTGACAAGTACAGACATTTTTCTCCCGTAAAAGTCCAGAAGAAAAGAAAAATAAAATCCTCAAATGCCGAGTTTCACATACGAGCCACATTCTTACATCTTTCGAATTGTTAAAAATGTTATTTCAGAGCTTTGCAATAAGCTTTGAACTTTTTGAGGAGTAAAAGACTTGAAATAAAGCGTGACTTAACGTAATATATTTTACATTCAATAACCAGACATTTGAAATCAGTAAGAAATTTAATTCCAAAATTTCCTTCGAATCACTGTTTGTCTGTAATAACAGCTTTCGTGACTACAAATCCAACGTTTACCTCTTAATGAACAACCTCCACTGTGATTTAATCAGAGGGATTCTTTAGAAACACTCGTACTAGTTGTGCTGTCCAGGAATCTGTTACATCGTACCAGTTCAATCCGGCGAGTTTACGGTTCGAGCATCACGAACAAAATACATGTTTCCCTTTTGAGAGAATTTTACAAAGCTTCCAAGTTGGGAGAAGTTTATCATCGGTTAGGTGCGTCTCAGAGCCAACTTTGGTTGCTTTTAACTCTTCTTAAACCATATTTTCTTGGACCACGGCAAACGAATGTCTTTTGTACCGCTAAGTCCCACCGCGGCGGCGTGGCGATGGCGGGAAAGAAGTATTCCGCACCAGGCGGGGACCCGCCATTAAACAAACATCAGAGTAAATTACCGAGACCTCCGCGAGCAGCAGGCGGCGGCCGCGCTGCGTGGCCGCCGCCACCGCCTCCTACAATTTCCGGTGATAAATCCACGCTAACAAGTTCCGGCGCTGTCCGACGCAGCCGTGGCTACCAACATCCGCGAGCTAAAAACTCCAAATCCGGAGCCGCGAGCTTCTCTCGCCCGTTTCCGGAGGAGTGCCGCCGACCTCTTGAGAACCTTAACCCGCCCTCGTCCTTGGCCTGTGCCCTCTCTCTTTTGGGGTTTACTCGGCAGGAAACTGGTTTTAAATGCCTTAGCATCCTTTCGACAAAAGGAGGAAAGTAAATGGGTTGCGCGGTGGCGTGACACTAAATGAAATATGTTTTCATTTCCTGTATTCACGACTATTCATTGCCTAATTCTCCAATGTTTGGCGTTCAGAATTGGTTTTGGTAATCTAATGAATTTTTTTGTTCTCTATCTTAAACCACATAAACAACTCTAAACAACAACTATAAATGTTTTTCAGCAATTATTTTTCCTTAAATCAGCAAACAATATTTATTCTCCGGACAATCAAATATTGATGATTCCTACCAAACCTTTACGTTTCTATTGCGCGGTATCGTCTCCCTATTTTCATATCTATTCTCCGATTTAAACATAGTGGCACTTCAAAGTCACGAGTTGGACGGAGAGCACTGTCATTCAATAGGGAGCTACGTTACAACTTCAATATTTGGTACTGGCGCTCCCGATTGGATGACAATGTCTCCCTCTCCTTCCTGCTCGTGACCTGTAATTCCACCTATGCGTAAATGGGAGTATAAGCCGTGGTAATGAACGCACAAAGTCGATTTCTTTTCAAACTGACGGTGTTCCCGTTAACCGAGAAAAAAAGAATTTTGACACGAGAAAGAATGCCTTGATAAAATACTTGGGGAGTGGTTCCCAGACTTTTTACATTTTTCTTACTTCAAATGTAGGGTAAATAAAATTACTTTGAATTTTCTTTCATGTTTTCTGTTATATATAAAAAACACAGTTCTCAATCATACCATCACAAATCAAAGTGACAAGCTGAAAAGCAAATAATGAATTACATTTATGAAACCCAAGAGGACGCAGTTTTTAATATTCAACTCGCCATCGAAAAATAATTTATTTGCTTTTCTAACATTAAATATAATCAATAGTTTATTTTATAATGGATTTCATTTATTGTTTAATTAAAATTATCACTGTTAAAGAAAGTACAATACATATTCAATGTTCACGGACATGGGTCCATAAAATCCAATCATTCAAATTAACCTTACAACAGAGGAAATTCGCGTAGAATTTAAATTATTTGAAGCAACAATAAAATTATGGATAAAACATCTGAAATTTAGTACATCTAATACTTCTTGGACGATGTCAAGAACAGGATCTCTCTTCCAGGAGTGGCAAGACCACAAGTTCCGGTGGGACCCTGACGAATACGGCGGGGTCACCGAGTTGTATGTTCCCTCCGAGCACATCTGGCTCCCAGACATCGTACTTTACAACAAGTAAGTAGTTTTGCATTCATTATTACACTTCATACTTTTAAGTTTTTCTTGATATTCATGTTCATTAACTTGTATTATCAATTTCTGATGGAAAATAATTCCGTTCAAATTCAGGAGAAAGTAACAGATATATTTTATTTTAAATGCAAAAATGGGTACAATATATATCATTATTTCCCGGTTCTCATGTTAGAGGAAACAGTCAACTGGGCCGAACGAACTAGAGAAAACTTTTGAATCCGTTTCTGCTTGTGACATTTTGAAAATAGTTCTAAGAGTCTCCTATTCTTCCTAGAACCTTTCGTTTTTCTAAATATTGTTAACAAATTTGTCTTTTCATTTATATACTCATTTATTTATATAATAAATATATATTACCAATCACACTACGGTTTTAACTCAAAAACAGCTACAGTATAAAATAACTATCTTTACTTTACCAAACAGAACTTCTTTAAAAATCTATTCTTGCTACAAAGAATGAACTATCAACTTTTCGCATTGCAGACTTGCAGGTCGCGAATAGTTTTCACAAATATTACGTTTCAGATATTCAAAATACATAAAATCAGATGAACAAAAATTCAGTTAATGGTTTCAGTTTGTGGAAGTTATTATGAACAAAGGGAATAATCCATGGTTATTTACACACCGAACTACCCAGTAATCGTTATCATAATGAGCTGACAAGGAAGAACTACACACACACACATTTATAGACACATACAAAATCAAATTAAAGTGCGACATTGAAATGTGTTAGTGATCATCTTTAAACGACACTTCACTTTCATTGCAGTCTTTAATTTCACAAAATACACCTGTTGTAGAATGTTCACGTATTCGTATTTTTCAACGTATTAGATAACGTGACAGAAAAAGGTTTATACAGCAGCTGTCATATTTCATCGAAGAGCGACACCGAGACGTGGTGAGTTCGCAAGTGGTTACGAAAGACGTCCGGCCGATGGGTAGGGCGGATTCCGAGGGAGAGATGGAGGGGAGCGGGACAGGAAGCTTTCGCGGACGCCCGTGGCGCCGCCGAGATGGATGAGCCGCGTCGCCTCGCAGCTTCCGCCGGAAGTCGCCCTCGGCTCCCACGCGCCGCTTGTGGCCATCGCTCATCCCGTGCCCACGGGCCAACAGCATCCCGCCATACATGGGGCGGGACGGGGCGGGACGGGGCGGGACGGGGCGGGACGGGGCGGGACGGGGCGGGACGGGGCGGGACGGGGCGGGACGGGACGGGACGGGGCGGGACGGGGCGGGACGGGGCGGGACGGGGCGGGACGGGGCGGGACGGGGCGGGACGGGGGACGGGGCGGGGCGGGAACGGGACGGGACGGGACGGGACGGGACGGGACGGGACGGGACGGGACGGGACGGGACGGGGCGGGACGGGGGGCGGGACGGGGCGGGACGGGGCGGGACGGGGCGGGACGGGGCGGGACGGGGCGGGACGGGGCGGGACGGGGCGGGACGGGGCGGGACGGGGCGGGACGGGGCGGACGGGGCGGGACGGGGCGGGACGGGGCGGGACGGGGCGGGACGGGGCGGGACGGGGCGGGACGGGGCGGGACGGGGCGGGACGGGGCGGGACGGGGCGGGACGGGGCGGGACGGGGCGGGACGGGGCGGGACGGGGCGGGACGGGGCGGGACGGGGCGGGACGGGGCGGGACGGGGCGGGACGGGGCGGGACGGGGCGGGACGGGGCGGGACGGGGCGGGACGGGGCGGGACGGGGCGGGACGGGGCGGGACGGGGCGGGACGGGGCGGGGCGGGACGGGGCGGGACGGGGCGGGGCGGGACGGGGCGGGACGGGGGGGCGGGACGGGGCGGGACGGGGCGGGACGGGGCGGGACGGGGCGGGACGGGGCGGGACGGGGCGGGACGGGGCGGGACGGGGCGGGACGGGGCGGGACGGGGCGGGACGGGGCGGGACGGGGCGGGACGGGGCGGGACGGGGCGGGACGGGGCGGGACGGGAAAGGACAGGAAGGGACGAGGCCTGCGAGACAGGATGCTGCCCTGACTGGCTTCGGCGGATCCGCCCGCGTCTCGGCCAGTACCCTCCCCTGAGGATTTGCATGTTTCGGAAGGTCTCAAGGCCTTTCTGTAGTCAATTTAGTGCCCTGACAATATGAGGGAAGGTCTGGCAGCTTCCTTAGTAAGATCGTCAAATTGTTTCGTCAAGAGGTTGATCGGGACCTACCAGTCAGTGGGGTTTGCCTTCCACCTGTAAGGCTGGAGTAGGTTGTATTTGATGAAATTGGTTCTCAATAAGTTTTGGCATTTTGTATTGCAATTTAGTACAGCATGCCCTGCAGTTTCATGTTCATGTATGTCATCATACAATTTTTTTCAACACATCCGTCTTGTAAGCTGTTCAGGCTTCAAAATAGCTTCAGTAAATTGTTTGGGTGTGCCACAGAATGCTGGAGTCGGTTGCCCACAAAGCGTGGCTACAACTTCCTAGCTTTCCACAAGGGAAAATTCTGAAATGCAATTATTTGACAACTATTAGTTTATTTCTGCGTGAAATTTTTTGATAATTGAAGTTGTCAATGTTACCTGGTAGTCCATGTTTCCTTAGACGAATAGAAGATTGTTTTCTGTTATAATTCGTGCTCACTATCAGTTTTTACGCGACCAAACACATGCTGCTACCACCAGTCAAAAATCTAATTTCTTCAATGCAGCCAAGATGTGAACTACTACGTCCTTTTACTGACGAGGCGATCTTTTGTCCAAACGCCCGGCTGAAAAATCCTCCAACATCTGTCTCTCGTGGCGTCATATGAATAGAGTTGTTGTATTTACTGGAAGCCCCAGCAATGGGAGCGAGCTTGCGCGCCAATAACTCTCAGCTGAGGTCGCGATACCAACCCTTCATAATTAAATTGATAGTTTGTAGCATATATACGTGCATCTTAACTGTTTTTTTACTCGAGCGAGGCGAGTCGCCGCGAAGCTGTTACGGTCACCTTCTTTTTAAATAATGCAATTCTATCGCGCCTTCATTTGGAAAGACGTTTAATTCTCGCAATGTTGACAACTCCACAGCGTCTCCAGTATCTGGCGCGATCTCGCGAGCCTCTAAGAAAGTAGTTCAACTCTTCAACAGTTTGTCCTTCCAAAGAGTTTTATACAAAAAATACCTCTGCTTTTCTCTCTGGAAGCTAACCCGCCGTTTTTGACGAAAAAAGTCCGACGCGGGACGTTTAAAATTCATGCTCTTTGCTGTTAATTATCGCCAAGGAATTGTTATAAATGATAGATTTCAAAGTATAGCGCCGAATCTGAATTAAATTTAACCGCTCATGTGCCAACATAAGTCGTACTAGCAAATCCCGTCTTGTTTTCTTATCGTCTTCTCAATAACCATCTTATCCAATGAAATAATAATTACGTACTCTAATAGTATATTTGCTTTTGAATGCAAAGTAAGAACAAAATAAAACACATGGTCCCACTTCCAAACAAAATTATATAATTTCTTTGTACAAGGATGATCAAAAGTAAACTTTATTTTTATTCCAGTGAATCCCTGTATACTCGTAGTATTTGAGTAACTGCGAGTGTCCATGCGTCCGTTTGTTCGCGAGTCCGTCACTCACAGATCACTTTCAGTACATCAATAGGGATCTATGAGGTTTCATTCAACGCGTGATGGTCTCCAGGTGGGGAACTGATGTTTGTTTTCGAATCCGGCCAGCAGATTCTAAGAAATTTCTAAAAAGCATGCGTGTCCGTGTTTTGGCGCTGCTATCTTAGTGGATAGTTCGGGAATTAAAAACTGCCAAGAAAGATCTATGCGTTGATTGAACCCCAGAACCGAGAGGTAATTTTTGTTCCACGATGCCATCAATTTCTTTCACAGGGATGGCAATACTGATTGTTGCCATCGCATTGTTCACCAGTCACTACTTATTGTTAATACATATTCGCCTACAAAACGATTAATAGAAGAATTTCAAAAGTAGAAGTGAACACAAATTATACTGAGTTTGTGGAGTTTTAATCTCTTAAACATTTAGGGGCCAAAAATATGGAAGCGTTATGCAAATCCGGAAAAATAATCAAATTTAATTGTAGATTTTATGACAGAAGTTTCGGAAATAATCTTTTTAGAGAATAATGGTGAAGAACAGCTTACAAGTGTTCTTTTATGTGCATTTGAACATATTGGCAAAGAAGAGTACAAAATGTAACTGTCCTACATTTTAACCATTCGCATCATTCATACCTGTAAGTATTTTTTAGAGCGATTACAATTTTGAAATTCCAGTTTACCAGTTCTTATCCCGCATGAAGGTAATATACAAGGCCATTGGGTGTTGGAAATTTTTGAACGAGAGTATAACATCAACTACTATGATTGGTATGTCCAATGCCAGAGACTGTAAGAACGTCTTTTAACAAAGCCATGCGTGATATTTAGAAATGTTCAACACATGAAAATACTTTTTTAAATAGTTGGCTGCATCGGCAACGCCACATTCAACAAGTAGATAGGTAATAGAGTAACAAGATCCATTCCATCGTACATGTGAGCTTTCTCTTTTTTATCTTTCAAATGAAATCTCGTGATATACCCAGTTAATTTAAGGATATTTGTGACTGCTATAACAATTGTAAGTTGGCCAAAATAGTGACTAATAGATAGTTCCCTCATTTTATACACTCAGATTCTAAATCTGGGTGAGTGAAGCGTACTTAGATGGCGATTTTCAAACACAAAAACGGATATCAATTTTTTTGAAATCAGTTTTAAATACTGCTATCTCTACGTACTTAAACGACGCAGATTTGTCTTTTATTGTTGACGATGTGCGATCCGGAGAAGAAAGGACACCCAAAAATTCATTAATGAATATTTACCTCCCATTCACGTGCAAGCCGCGAATCAGCGTCCATCAGCGTTTATCACGACGCGACGCGCGCTACCATTGAACGTCCTCGACGTGTGCTCCGAGTCCAAACCACGCCGACAGATAACGGATCACCCGAAGCGTCGAAGTGAGAACGCGCGAGAGCGTGGGCGTGGGCGTGTCGCTTTCGAGAGCGAGCGGAAACCGCGCGACGCGCAGGTGCCGCGAGCGTAAATAAGCGCGCTGATTGGAATCGTCCGTCGCCGTTAGCGCTCCGGACGGCGCGGCGCGGCGCGGCGCCGGTGGTGGTGGTGAGGCGTGCACTCAGCGAGGGCCGCGCCGGCAGCGGCGCGTGGCCACTCCCGCGATTCACGCGTGGCGGAGAGCCTCTGTCGAGAGGAATGCCTCTAACCCTAGCCCCTGCAGCGGCCGAATTGGGGTTGGTGGCGGTTGCACGCGCGGTAGCGCTCGTGAAACGACGGGGTGGTTGTCGAAGGCAATGGCCGTGAACAATGCCGGTGGTAAGAGCAGAGATGAAGGACGAAAATAGCGTACCCGTGTGAAAACTCTCGTATGTTAAACCCCACCCTCTTCCCTATTTTTACATTTCCACTTAAGCCTTTAATAAATATTTTTCTTCAAGATCCTATGATCCTCTGTCACTTGTTCTATATGTTTCCTTGTAATTGATAACAATACAATACACTCGTGTCAATACAAACTATTATTTAACGTCATTACCGAGCACAGAGGTCCACCAATGCAATTCAGTCGCATAGGATATCAAGTAATTAGTTTCATTCATATACAGTTGCATATTCTGAACAGGTGGGGGTAGAATCGTGAAGCGTCGCACCAACAAAAATATAATAGAATGTTCAAGAAGATCTCATCTTGTAGATTACGGTGTGAGTAACGTTTCTTAGAGACCTTTGGCTCAAAATTTTAGTTTTTAATTCCGTAGAACACTTCGTTTAGGAGTTATTTAACGATATAGATTTTTGACAATGCTGACGGGTGTTGCGGGATATATTTGTCACGAATATTTAGATGCGATTTTTCAACAAATCCTTCATATTTTTAAAGTCAAAGTGCAATTTGTTACGTCTCCGTGAAATTCTCTTTCTTTAGAAATCTCATTTATAAAGATTGGTTGTGTGTGAGTGCCTCAAAATATATGTATACCATAGTGAAATAATATAGGAGACGATAGTACGCTAAAATCTGTAAAAAATGAAGATGATATCAGAAATTTAAAAAAATCATGTCCACAATGTAGAGGAACGGAATCTGCAGACGAAGGTGTAAGAAAAGTAGTAATGAAACGAGGGAATTAGATATGTTAGGCTAGGCATGTCAAACCGCGCCCGTTCGAGCTACTTGTTTGTTTGAGAAACCCGGCACTCCTTGGAGCACGCTCAACGTTCTTCGACTCCGCTCTCATTTCCCCTCCAAACCCAGAAAGTGGTTAATGCGCAAAATGAAGCGGTGCAAAGTGAGGAATAGCGGTTTTACACGCAAATATGATTCCAAGATTTGTTCTATCAAACATCTGGGATTTGAATAATGTTTATGTTCTTTTCTAATCTTTTTTAGAATTTCATGTTCATTTTTTTAATTCTGTCTTGCATAAACATTTTTTCCAAGGATCAGGAATGTGTTTAAATGCCGAATTCTTTCGTTTGCGATTTGCGTTATGTCTTCTTAAATCATTTCGGTAATCGTTCGATGTAGCAACAATGTGAAATAAATTAAAATGTCTCTTATAAGAAGTTGTCCGAAGGACAACTTGGAGAAGAGCCAAAATTTATTGCTTATTTATCCTTGAAAATAGATTTTATTACATGGGAGGGTTGTTGTTGTTTTTTTAATTTTTTTTTATTTAAGTAGTATATGACTTAGTGTAGGGATCACAGAATTTTGAAAATGTACACACTATTCATTTTTTCCCATAGCACGTCATACGCAGTTTGAACTGTTTTTTGACGTAAAATAAATAAATAAAAAAAGATAACAATTCTCGCTTATGGAAGGGAAGTTCTTTGAACAGATAAGAATCTTTGCTGTTAACTATCCCCAAACTGAACGTAGGAAGTTAATGCATTTATTGCATTCTTAAGTAAACACGATTAATAAAATCAAGAAACTTTCGATTCAAAATATTTAATTTTACTTGCAAATGACAATTACGAATCTGAGTTAAAAATTCTAACATTTTAATGGATCATTCTTTGCTTCAGTAGAGGAAATGGGAATTAATATAGTTTTGGGGCGATAACTCTCAACTGACTTATCCAAAAGAATCCAGGTAGTCAGCGACGTACTGCCACTCTGCCTTTGCACAACCCGTACTTTTAAAACATCTCCAGTAGCTCTGAACGCAGCGCTCATTAACTCTAGTAACCATTACCATACCCAAGACCTTGACAAGCCTGTGTTAGATTATGAAAACAGCTAGACTTCAAGAATAGTGGGAAGGAAGAGAAAAAATTAACGTTTAACACAGAAAAGTATCATATAACAAAATCACATATACAATTACACATCATATGAAGCCACATACGAATAATGCGTAGGTGTGAACGATCTGGAAACTATTGTTATATTCCAAGCAGTACGACGCAAATATTGGCTACAGAAACAATTATAGTCATTATAACGGGAAGAATGGAATGTGACATGAAGAACGACATGTGTTCGCAACGGTCGGGAATGGAGTACGCGGCAATTTGGGGGGAGGGGGAAGCGAGGCTCGGAGGGGCGGCACTCTACGCTGACAGTCTGATGGGCGGGGAGAAGAGCCGGGCGGCGGCGGAGGCTGCGAGTGGAAGGGCGAATGGGAAGGGCGGGACCGCAGCTGTCACCGTCAGTATTTGCACTAAGCATTGGCGAGCGAGGAGGTGCGGGGCGGCGAGGGCGAGGCGGGGAGGTCGGGGGGGTGACTCGGGTGCGCCTGCGACAGCCCACGGGTCATCCGGCCAAAGCGATGGCTGCTGCTGGTGCTGCTGGCCGAAGCGGTGTCCGTAATCACAGCTGCGAGCTACTCGGGAAGTTTTTTGTCGTTTAGACGTCTCTACGTTTGAATGAAGTATTCAGGATGGTTTCAGCAATATAGGGTGTTAAAGATAATAAATTTTTTCCGAAGTAATATTCTGATGGCCACTTTTGTCGATGTGATGTGATAATCATTTTTGTCGATGCGATATTGTAATAAACACGTTTTGTAATGTTATTGTGTGTTATTGTGATAATCACTTTTTGTCGTTCACGCTTTATGCTTCTGATGTTATTCTGATCCAAGGAAGGAGTTCTAACAAACACCAGAACAGGATTAGTTGCCTACCATTCAAGGTCGTATGTCCCTCTATGAATATCCTCTGTATAACCGCATTGTGTGAGATTTTCCGCAAGTTCACTCCAAATGTTCATTCTAAAAATATTGGCATCTTTGAACGCCCTTTATGCCTTATAATTTACATTCATTCTAAACCTCTCTGAATACACGTTAATATACAAAGTCGTATAATGAGAACAGATATGTTGTAAATCAAGATACGAATTAAATTTCAATACTTCACATCTTTTGTGGAACTTCGAGAGATCTACGAAATGTCTGGGGTTTGGGAGGACATGTAGGTCGCAGTAGGACAGGTATACAGTTTTTGGGCGTGATCTTACGAAAGAAAAATATTTTCCGTATTTTAATTAATTGTGAAACAAGTATGAATCCTAGATACATAAATTTCTTCCAGATTTACTCACACACGAAATAAAATTATTGCATAGAATAGGAGGATACGATAAGAATAAAAATGCACAAAGCATTGCTAATTTCAGATCGAATGTACAATTTCTACACTTAGATACAGAAAGTTAGGGACAGAACGAGAAGTAAAGAGCAATAGAGAACGACAGACAGCGACAGGCGGCGATGGAGATTGCTTAGGTATCAGGGACCACCAAAAGTGAATTTCCACCAAAATCTCGGCAGAAAATCTCGGCAGAAATATATTATTGCAGCACGACATAACATTCACTATATTCTTACACGAGACATAGTTAACTTAGGAAAATAGAAACCAGAAAATAACAGTAGCATTAATTGTTGAATATGAGACTTTTTTCTAGTGCAGATTTTTGGCATTACTACTTTATGATTCCACAACCCCCAACTGATATTATATACCCGTTGAGAAAGAATATGTTACGTTGTAAACACAAGTTAACTGTAAATTCTTTGCAATTTAAAAAATATTTTCTCGAGAAACTCTATCGAGTTTTAATGACAATATTTACTCGAAGATTCTGAACCTGGTAGAGAAAGAATGACATTTTCATTGATTTCCATATTTTAGGGGTATGGAAATAAAAGTTTATCAAGGGATATAAAAGTTTATATAAATTAATAACATTGTGTGTTATATTGATACAACATTTATCCGAGCTTTTAATATTCCTAATGAAACGTCTAAGCATGCTCTCCAAACATGCCACGGGAATGTCGTTAGAATGTTAATACATAACAAAATAACATTTGTTAATGTATTGGATATTTTGTGTGACATTGCGAATCCAAACTTCTTGTGAAAATTCTTAGAAAACTTTCTACGGTTTCCTCAAACATTTTTCATTATACATAATAAAAACTGGTATACAATGATGGCCGTGAGAGATTAATTCCTCAATTTTCGAAAAGTAATTCTTTATTTCCTGATTTCTGTTGTTTCGAAATTAATCGTTAGTTAAGACTTCCCAATACAAAGACTAAGACATCCTATTACACAGATAAACTAAATTGCTCATCAGGAAGACCGGAACCTGATTAAATATTTTACCGGTAGTTGTGTTATAACATAGCACAAAATACAAGCACGGCATCTTAGAGCATTAGCACTTCCGATTAATTGATTAGTGTTTCCGGGCGCGTCAACATTAGTTCCAAAAGTGTAGCGCGTGTTTTTTATCGCTGGAGGTGGTGATCTTCCCTAGTTGAATGGTGAGATCCAGCGCCGATCTACTGTCGCCTAGCGGGGTTTCCTCAACCAGTTATCCCCCTCATCGTGTCACGACTCCAGCCGGGACTAGCTCTAATCTTCCGACTGGTCTCCCGACATGTGTTGTAGTGTGTTTATAAGTAAGGGATGAACATAGCATAAGAGAAGAGAAAGGAAAGATTGCGCGCGGTCCCAGGACCGTTTGTTAGGGTACTACTCCGGCATTCGTGTGGGGTTGATCGGAGAAACCACGGAAAACTCCCGATCACAGCAGCCGGCCACTAGAATCCTCCCCCAGACAGCGGCTAAATTCGACCTAAATTGCATATCCGATGACGAGTCATGAATTAATTCAACTCATTAGATGATGCCTTGAAACCAAACATACTGACTCGATATTAGAAAGATTTGCCCGTCTTAACGGGCAGTAATCGACTGCAGCCTGAATCTTCTGCGTATGCGAAGAAAAAGCACAAAAGTGGTGCGAAACTTGACCTGGCCATGCGCAGAAGATCGATAGTGCTTTCGATTACTTTAAGATTTCGAGGTGTAAGGTACGCTAACCGTTCTACCACCGAATCCGCTAAATACCACCGAATATCTACTAAGTGGGCCAGTTGAGGTGCCGCCCCCACCGCAACCCGTAACCCGGGTCAAACAGCCCCCGTGGCAGATTCGGTGGTGACGGCGGCAACGCGTGCTCATTAGTTAGTTAATTAGTTAGTTAATGCCTTATTTTACGTGGCGAGACTCAGGCCATTAGGTCTGCTCTTCCGACTGACCACACAAATTTCGCCACGCTCCTTTCACCATCTAGTGGAGAAAGAAGGTATTATGTTGGGCCACGAAACATGCGATTTTGAATTTAGATCAGAGGCTTCTTTTAGGCTTGAGGATCTTTTACATGCAGTAAATCTACTACATGGGGCAGACAGCTTTACTTCTCATTTGAAGGCGTACGAAGGATTTTTTTCACCCTTAAAAATCCACGGTTTCGATTTGGTTTGAACCCGCGAACTTGGGTACAACAGTCCGGTACGCTCACCGTTATACCACCGAATCCTCATTGTCGCGTGGGGGCACCGGCGCCAGGCGACGACGGGTGGAGGAGGCGACGTCGTCGTCCTCGCAGAGGGCGACGGGACGGCGGCGGAAGCAGCAAGGGGGACGAGGAGGCGGAGGCAGAGGCGGAGCGGGAGCGAGCGGACACGGCGAACATGCGACGGACGCAGCTGCCCCTGGCGGCGGCGGCGCTCGCCCTGCTGTTGGCGGCGGCCGTCTCGCTGGCCGCGCCCTTCGCCGACAAGGGCGGCGGCGGCGGCCCGCAGCTCAACCCGGGCCAAGTGGCCGCACTCGCCAGGTCGGTGGACGGGCGCCCGCCAGGTCCGCTTTCGTAGCGAGCGACTGCGTTGTGGGGCCGCGGTGAGGGATTCGAATTTCTCGGGTACTGGACAGTGGCCGCAGATCGAACAGCGTCAGACTTTCAAGTTCACACGAACTATCATGTTCAATCTCCAAGTCGAGCGACGTTGTTTCAATGTGCCATTCCTCTCAATAGCGAAGAGCAAAATATTAATTTTTTGAACATAGAAGAAACGCGAGCAACATATTTGAGATCACGTAACCTACTGACGATTCTGGCGTTAATATTTTTTGTGATCAGAATGTCTAAAATATTATCAGTGAATTGGCGTCATTGAGGAGGCAGCTATTGAATTGTAATATTATTATTTTTTCTGCGAATCGGCCATCATTGGGCCACGCGAAAACTGCATCCCACCGGGGCTCAGACTGGAATATCGGGCTAGGTGCACGTTACTTTTTTGTCAGGAGGAATCTTGCAATTTAATGCAAATACCATTTTGTACCCCAGGGTTGTTAGTCCTGGGGATGAGGTGAAGATGATTATGAATGAAATAGGCATACACATACAAAGACACGGACGAACACAAATACGACCATGTTCTAGGCGGGACTCGAACCCGCGACCCTCCGGTCCGAGATCACTACGACACTACTGCCTTGGCGATCTCAGCCACCGGGCCGACATTATTATTATTATTATTATTATTATTATTATTATTATTATTATTATTATTATTATTATTATTATTATTATTATTATTATTATTATTATTATTTGAAAATAATGCCCCACAAGGAAGTCCAAGTTGACGGCTAATAAATACAGTTTTATTTCTAAACAAAATTTCCGTTTAGTAGTATTTGGAAATAGTAGTCTTGTTTAAATACGCCTTCGAGATAGTAAGTCCTCATACCTCATTTCCAGATAGTAAGTCTCAACTGAGCAGAAAAATGATTAAATGGAAATAAATAACGAAATTCAAACCAATAATAGGTTACCTTTGACACATTACTGTCCATTCCGATTGTTTTGCCACAATCGAAATCCGAATGTATTGCCACGATATTGTTATTCCAATTCTAGGTTCCCTTATTTATAAAGAAACACGGTAATTTCCTTGAAAGCTCACAGACATTTTCGTTGCATATTACCCGAGGATTATAAAACAAAATCTTTTTAAATACTGTACCATATTTACTAGTATTAACCTTTTACGAAGGATATACGAAAACTAATATTACAAGATTTTTTTTACATATGCTCAGTTGCGTATATTTAAATGAAACTTGCAGGGAAAATAATGCAGGTATTACATCATTTTTAACATATCACCATTTACAATGCATTTTTCATTTTGTCAACCGAGTGACGACGTGTGTTATTTCTTCTTCATAGAGATGGGCTGCCAACTCCGTAAACCACTTTTCCTCTGCGTTGTTATTGGTTTTTTTTTCAAAACCGTCATCAGGAACGAGTTTTTCACTCAGATGTTCCTTTATAGAGCAGTTGATAGTCTCTAGGAGCGATATAGGGTCTGTGAAAGCGATGGTTTAAAATATTCCAACCAAATTATGTCCAATCTTGCACAGCACTGCAGTACAGATGAGCACTGTCATGAAGACAGTATCTCTTCGTCATCTTTTTGTTTTGAAATTGTGGACAAATATAATTAAACTTTAAATTTAATACCCGTTTTGTTACATGATGCCGTGGCATAACATCCTTCCATAAACAGAAACAATTTCGCGATGAATCGCTGCGTCGCTCATGTCCTTGGCATAGAGGTAGTGTATCACAGCGTGCACTTCCACATTTTTTATTAAATTTTATTTTACATTGACAGTCAGTACAACGTTCAGTCGTGAGGCTCTTCAGTTGATTAACCGAGCAACTTTGTATCAGTAGAGTGTGATGGGGTAACTTCTTGTCACCTCCCTGATAGTAATTTCATTAAGTTATACCTTCAATCAAGGATATTGCGAGGAAATTTCGTTACAGAGCGATGGCATGGTTCAGAAAGGAAATACGATGGGAGAGACAGGTAAATACAAGAAATGTTTTTACCTTTTCTAATGTCGGAGAGGTATTGAAGGAAAATCTCTTTCTTAGGCAAGGGAGTGGGGGTTGATCAGTTTCTATTTCGTAAGTGACTGCTCCTTGTACATGATTTAAATTATTGAAGAAATTATGTGCCAGTTTTGTAATAAAGGAAGTAATCGGTTCTATTGCAAGATCGTTGTAAAGTGTCTTATTGCTGATAAACCAGGGGGCATTTACTGTTATTTTTAGGATTTTGTTTTGAAATATTTGTAACTTATTTAATGTGGTTGGGGCATCTGAAATCCATACAGGGCATGCGTAAGTTAACGTCGTTAACATCGGACGAAGAATACATTTGTAAATGGTAAAAGTGGAATGAATATTTAAAGAGGAGTTGTGATTGAGAATCGGATGTAAAATAGCTAACTTATTTGCTTCAATTGCTTTGGACGAGATGTGACTGTGCCAGTTAAATCTTATGTCCATGAGAACGCTGAGATAACGAGCAGATTAATTTAGGGGAAACCAAGGAATGATAGAGGAGCAGTTCGCATATGTCGCAAATACGAAATGACAGCGATCGTCTGAAACCGTCGCCAAGCGAGCTACTACTCGTTCGCTTCAGCTAGCTTTTTCCTTCAGGTCAGTAGATTCAATTGCAAAAAAACGTATCAATGCGATGGATACGTGTTTTGTAACCTTACTTTTCGGATATCCTTCGACATAAAAACTAGATCGAAGAAGAGCCGCGACATTTTCAATTACTTTACTTAGAAATGTTTTAAGCAAAATTCCACTCCTTAAAATTTTTCGTGATGAATCGCTGCATCGTTCATACCCTTGACCTACAGGTAGCGTTTCAAAGTACGCACATCGCACTAGGCGGGGACACGGAATGAGAGTGCTCATGTTAAACCGTTACCGCAACGAGAATCTGGTCGCTACTACTAGTTTGCTTCAGCTAGCTTTTCCCTATGCTGTAGTAGTTTGAACTACAAATACATTTCAATGAGAAAAAATACATTTCAACGAGAAAAACTACATTTCAACGAAAAAAAATGCATTTCAATGAGAGGGCTACGTATCTTGTATCCTTACTTCCCGGATATCCCTCGTAATAGAAAGTAAATCGAAGAAAAGCCACGACGTTTTTCAACTACTTTGCTTAGAAATGTGTGAAGCCAAATTCCACTCCTTAAAATTATATTGAACTAACGCATATGCACGAATACTTTGAAAATAATATACAAGAATGTGACAATCGTAAATCTGTCTAGAGGTCCCTTTAAAGTTGATTACGAAATTCTGAGGAGCCGCGTCTTCCTCACGAAATTCCAAATCCTCCGGGACGTAACCGTCCTCTTTAGCGCTAATCTCTAATTTGACCTCTCGACTCGGCCTTGTTATCGCACGCGGCGCCATTTCCATACAAATAGGAAGCATTAACTTGCATCGAACCCCCGCGCGCGGAGTTCGAAAGTATAACACAGTTACCGCAACACTCGTTATTGGCAGACAACTGACAAACGAGCTGGCGGAGGCGGTGGCGGAAGCGGCGGGCGACTCGTCGTCGCAGCGCGCGTCTGCGAGGAAGGAGACGATAGCGTCTGCGACGGGGGACGGAGGCGCCAGGTCGACCTCGGTGAGCGGCTGGGAGATGGGTAAAGCACAAACCACCCGGAAATCCAGTGGCAATAAACTGCTTTTAGCAGACAAGTCACTGGTTGGCGATTCGACGCGAGTCGACGGTGAGGCCCTTGTCGGCGATCCCGTGCGACTTACTATCAGTCTTCTGATAGGCGACCAGCCCCAAGCCACCGAGCTGGGGCTTGTCGGAGATGAGTCGCAAGCAACACGTGCGGTCGTTGAAGGAGATTCCATACACATCGAGGACAAGGCGCTGCCAACCGGAAGGGTAATGACAAGCGACACTGCAGCGCAGGTGACCAACTGCCCGTCGGTAACTGACGACACAACTGTTCTCCTTTCAAAACTGGTGAAGAGTGAAGATCCGTTGATGAAAAAGTCAGTAACGAGTATGGGCGCGCTGAACAGTGATGCTGCTCTTGTGACAGACAAAGCGATAGAAGATAATAATAACCTCGGTTATCACACAAATCTAAAAAGCGTAAATATTTTTTCAAGCGACAAGGCTTCAATAAATAAGGCTTTGGAAAAAGATGATGTGCAGGTGAAAAATATACCGAACAATGCTCAAACTCTGGTATGCAACAACGTGCCTATAAGTTTCAAGTGCGGTCAGACGGGGGAAATTGTAATCAGCGGCAGAAATCTGGCAAGTGGTAATGAACTGGCAAGTGATAAAACACTCATAAACAAGAAGGAACAAGGAAGCGATGAGAAACTGATAGGTGTCAGAGGCAAGATGGGGAATGACGAAGTGGTAGTGACCGTTGAAGCACTTGTGAGGAATAAAGATTCGACAAAGCTTAAGACGCCTTCTGACAATAATGTACAAAATGACAGAAAAATATTAAAAGGAGAAAGTTTATTAAATGACAGAGTATTAGAGAATGACAAGAATCTTTATGGCAACAAAGCGACGGAAAGCATCAAGAATCTGTTGAACGATGAGGTAACACCAGGCCACAACCCGACGGCAAGTGAACACAAGAATACCGCTTTGCTCATATTGTCGGGGAGTGGATTAAATCCCAAGACATCAGCTTCTTCCAGTACTGCAACCAACACATTGACATCGGAAGACCAAAGTCCAACACCCACCTCGACCCCAACAACTTCAACGATGACGACATCAAGAATGAAACTCGACACGTCACCGTCGTTGGCTGACTTACTTTCATCCACTCCAACTGCCATTTGGGTTTTCACCGCCCATCCACTCCCATCGTGTCAATCACCCAAATCGACGTCTGAAAACATTAAAACTACTAGTTCCTTGATTTCAACGATGCAATCGAAAAGCACTTTCAAAGAGCAAGGTGGCATTACAACCTCGTCCCTTAATAACGAGCTACCGAATATCGGAGACAAACGCAGTCATGGGAATGCGCTGCTCGTTTCCGAAGTATATGAAGATAACATAGTGAACGCAGAGGACGAGAATGAGGACGAGAAAGGCGTACGGCGCATACGGCGTCACAATGGAGAGTACGATCCCGAAGAGATCGGTCGCCAGTTGGCAGTGGTGTTGGGTCGAGCAGCGTACGCTGGGAGAGACACTGAACAGGTAAGTGCACAAGTAAAGTAAACAATTTTCGTGAGTGCCTTTAAGCACATTTGTTCACAATATGCAGATTCTTCACATAACTCTTTATTGAATAATAGCAAAATTTTAAATGAAATTTTACTAGAATTTTTTGACCTGTTTTTAATTGGGTCATTGTTCGTCCGGAAAACATGTACAGTTGGGTCTCTTCATTTCGAGAAATAAAGCATGAGCAAGCACAACACAGCTATTGAGAAAACAACGGAGATATAATTAGCAAAAAAGTAGCATATGCTTTCAATTTAATCCTGCAATGTATTAAACTCAATGACAAGTCTAATTAAATCTCCAAAGCTCAGGTAGAGATATGAAATTATAATTGACCTGTAATTATAGCAGTATAACTACATTTTACTAATACAATGAATGAGAGGTATTACGCCCAGCAGATATGGAAATTAAAGTTGGATTTCACTTAAAACATGATGTACTTAATTCGAGAAAGGCAAAATCGAATCCCGTAGCAGTGAATTCTCATCAATAGAAATTGTGATGAACTGGTAGCTTGCAGAAGTAAAAATGCTGCTGACCAAAACCCCACAAAATGGTTTCTCAAAAAGAAGAACGCCCAGGAACACAAATGAAATATAGAACAAAAAGAAACAATATAACAGTTCTTTATACACCAAGAGTATCAACAAAGTTGCACAACGCAATACGTGACAAGAAAATGTTTAATATTAGGCGGCCTTTTCCTTGAAACCTTGCTGTCGCATGGTATGTCATAAGCTGTTATGCACTCAGTATGAGAATTCAGGGTACGCACATAATGAGGATAGGCGGAATCACAAAATCAAATACTGGTCTTTTTCAGTCAGAATTGAAATGTTTCATTTATTTGGTTGGTTTTTTTTTTTGCGAAGTTATGGGAGACTAACAAATTAACAGACACGGGTACTATAGTTATCTTTCAATTTCTACACGCATTGGAAATGGGTGATATAGAGGCCTTTCGAGGCGAAAAACGTGACACTGAGTCAAAATGTCTACTACACTCCGCTAATTAAAATTATGTTAAGATGGTATGAATGGTTCCGATATGTGAATCTTGAGCAATCAACTGACAGATGAGTTACAATGTGTCTTTCTCTTTCCTATTTTTATTTACTTAGCACAAAATTGTATCGCATTAATTTGAAATTGTCTCGGGATTGTGTAATTTAATGTAGTATTTTGGGCATCCAGTAAGAACCGAGTATATACACCTTATAGAACCAGTAATAAAACCCTTATACTGCGTTAATTTAATAAAGAAAGACAAATCGAGTTTTAGCGGAAAAAAAAACGAAAATTGGGTTTACTTGTCACTTCCGCGCACTTCAAACTCTGCTACGCCGTCACAAATCGCTGGGGCGTGTGCAACAACGTAACGGGGCTGGGCATTGCTTCTTTTCCCATGTTATCATTTTAGAGGTCAAGTAATTGTACGAATGGGAATGCATCGTGTGCAATACACTAAAATTCTTAAAAATACTATCTATTAAATTTACTTAATACTAGATTACACATTTCCTTGTAATTTACTAGTAGTCAATTACAAGTAGACTTACGAGCTTACTGGAAAGTACCATATTACTTGTATATAAGCTAAAATATTCGGTCATGAAAATGGAGTGTATTCATTACTTTAGACGCGTAGTTTAGCCTGCCAAATTTAGGTCAGGGTTCCCCCAGCGGGCGACCTACTTTGCGTGATCTGTTCCAGTGAGCTGTTTCTTAAGTCGGCAGGAGAAGAATAGGAGGGAGGGAAGGTATGCGCTCGGGCGCGATTGGCTCTAGTTTAATGAAAGGCGAGTAATCCATGGACCTCTGCAGCGGCCACCGGGGGCAGTCTTGCTACCATTCTTGCATTGGAGCAGTCCTGCTTCAGATTATCCGATAAACTATTGTTTACGACTTACGAAAGCATGTACAGTACTCGAAACATAAATTGATCAGGGCCGTCTGCGGCTATGTTCAGCTTTTGCACGGCTTGGACAGCCCTTGTCATGACGAAACGTCGAGGCGGAGTCTCACAAACCATCGTAGCCAATCTCAACGCAGGGGGGAGTGCCCTAACAAAATTACGTCGTAGAAAATGGCGGGCGCCGCTAGTTTAGAGGGGAAGTATTTTCAAATAAAAAAAATACATGTAAGAAACACTTGTATGAACATGAAAGTAAATTCATTGAAATATATATGAACCCATAGCACTTAACCACTGTTAACACAATTCTTTTTAAAGAAATTACATTGATACCAGATAAAATAACACTAATGTTAGACCAATGAATTTCTTATACACATTTTAATTCCAATATTATTGTCCATACACAATTTATGAACTTTATCATATGACCAATTTACTACAGAATTTTGCGATAAGAAAAACGATTATAATTGCATATTTGCAATTGTTCATTTGTATATTACATTTGAAAATATGCAAAATACTGTCTTTCTCGAATCGTTGGGACAGCTAGGGAACCATTTCAATTAAAGAAACTAAAATTCAAAGACCAACTGTATAATTATCATTAAAGTAACAATTAAACTAGATATTTAGTAACTAATTTGCATCTAATGTCAAAACTGTTACTTTGCGATCAACAAATCAGGGACAATTTGGGGTCACTCCCCGGCAGGAATAGCGCACATTTCGGAATTGTTTATAATTTTTTTTATTGCAAAATTGTTAATTCGCAGTTTTCGGTTCTGGGACATCAGAGAACCCATCCCAGTTTAGAATTGCAAAATTCGGAAATTGTTTATATATTTTTAAATTTTTCTAACAAAATATATTGCTTTTTTTAAAAATTGCCTTTAAACGAGATGCAAAATTCCGCAATCCAATTGGCGCTATCGTGTCTCGTTTTCGAGATACGTAATTGTTTATAAGAAATTAGCATGTCATGACAACTATTTTTTTGGCAGTTCCTACGCAAGGCTTTTCTACAAGCCGTTTTGCAACGGCTCGCTTAGTTTCTCTGGCAAATACATTTGAAGTTCCTAATGGGGGTGGAGGGGACAAGCGGCCACAACACTAGCATATATTGCAATGAAAATTGTTGCTGGTTAGATATTCCTGGTTTTCAGCTCTCTAATTTTTCATTTTATTCTAAATACTTTACGTTCCATTTGTTTAACAAATACAGCATAAATTTTAAAATACTTCTCGAGTCGGCTACCCAACAATCTTCAACTTGGGAGCAAGAAAGAGTCATCATTGGCTTCCAGAAATACCTCTCAGTTAAAATCGCGTCCTTCTTCCACACGTTTCAAGACGAAATAGTCTGAGCTTGTAAGTATAAATCGTAACACTCGCTTTCCGATGGAGAAAGCCTTTATCCATCTTCGTAGGAAGCCAATTATTTACATATAAAATTGTCGAAATGTTTCAAATTAAATCTACAAGAAAACAATAATTTTGCATTAATTGTCATTCACGTATAAATATAGACATTAAAGCGTCCGGCTCTTCAGTATTCACACGTTCCATATACGAAATACATAGTTATAACATTCACAATTTCATTCTAACCAGTAAGTCTGCTGCCTTTAGAAGCAGATAGCATCAGCATGAAATATGTGAAAAAGTAATAATACTGTTGTAATAGAGTATTGACATTTGTAATTGAAGAAATATGAACTTACTTACGCAGTTAAGTTAATATCAATGAAGGTGCAAAGTTTTCAAATAAACATGTTTTTAAAATTCAATTATTCCAAGTTCAGAACAAATCCTAGAAGCGTTCTTTTCCATTCGACACTAACATCACAATGGTTTTTGACACTACCCTCCGAATCTATGTGAATTGTTTGAGGTCATCGCTTATCGCGTCATAATCTTGGAAATTTACAAATCTTCAAAATACGTATATGCCGAGGTCATCTTAATAAAACACAGAAAATCTCTGAGCATATGAAAAAATCAGTCGTCATTTCAACAACGAAGCCACTACGACATAATAACCATAATATCCTCAATTTCGTGTACTTATTGTGTTCTTACTGAGCGAGCTCCGTGTCTCTGAGTAGAAACCATTAACATCGTTAAAACTAAAAATAACGATTTAGGATGAAAATTTAGGATGAAGAAGTTCACATCTCCTCATAATTGTTTGTAGAAAGTCATATCAGGTTAGTATTATTGTCAATAAAATTGTAGTTCTATTTAATTTGAAATAACTACTTGGAAACTTTGGGGTTTAATTAAAAAAATAAAGCTACCCGAATTTGACGCTATGAAAAGTAAACATTTCGAGGTTTCCACTACAAGACGTATTTCGTCCTTATTCATTCGCTCAGTATACTACAATCATATTCATTAATCATCGATCATGTTACATAGGGTTTCCAATGCTTATATTATACCTTTTTTTTGTTGTTTTTTTACCAGCATGCTCCATTACAGCGGTAATACTTCATGCTATGTTTTCTTTCTTTGTTTTCTTTATTATTCTTAATTGTGTATTATACCGGGTGTCCCACCAAAGATGGACCACCCCCATAACTTCTAAACGGTTCGAGGTATACAGTTGCAGTTTTCGCTGAACAATGCAGAATCATGAGGCAAGTAACATGCCATAGAGAAATTGTCTATAATAATTTTAGTTTTTGAGAAATTTAATCATCTTTGATTTTTTAAATGGAACTATATATTTTTTTCATCAGCATTGGACTGATCATGAACATTGGAATTAAATGGTGTACCATATTTTAGTATTTTAAGAGTAATTTGAGTATAAAATTAGATTTTTTGGTATGAGATTTTCAAGTAAACGGGCAGCCTTTGCAACAGTCGCCGTTTTCGGAAGGTGGCGTTCACAACGTTGATACTATTTTGTGGACAGAGGAGTGTGAGAGAGATGGTCGTGCAGGATGAAGGCAGCAATTCATGATCTTGACATGAAAAACATATGAACAAACATCAATTTTAACGATCAGAATGAGAGATTTTTTCCATTTGTTCATCTGAGTTGAACTTTTCATCTTCAGACATTCCAAATCAACGATAATCGAAAAGAACGAAATAAAAAATATTGTAGCAAAAACGATAATAATAATAATAATAATAAAAGTCATTTTTAAACTTACAAAAATCGAACTCACTGCAAAAACAAGTCATCATTTTAAAACATGGAAAGCGAATGAATACTTATAGATTTTCATTGTAATATCTTGATTAATTCATCAAATAATAGATAGGTAGACATATTTCCTTATTATTCACGGTAATTAAACTTCCTACGACACGTACTACCAGAAAAACAAAGCAATAAAAAAATTGAAATACTCTTGACAGTTCTATCAGTGTAAATTTACCAAGCTTTCACAAAAATGCATATCGGCATTCGCGACTGCTCATTCTGATTACAGCGTATCTTATTTTATAGCGCCAAGTGCTGCCACAAACTTTAAAATGCAGAGGACGGAAGTGCACTGGTTTTTTTTCGAAATCGAAGATGATTGAATTTCTGGAAAAATAAAAATATTATGTACAATTTCTCTACGGCTGGTTACTTGCCCCATGATTCCGCATTGTTCAGCAAAAACTGCATTTCGATATCCTGAACCGTTTAGAAGTTATGGGGTTGGTCCGTAGTTGGTGGGACCCCTTGTTTATGTAATAACATTACAACTACATTCTCACAGGCAGGAATTCGGACTCTGTAATTAGTGTTCTTTTGTGCGTGTAACCTACTCTGTAGTGTGTGAAAGTGTATTTATTTATGTTTATTTTTACTTTCTCGAAAACATTCGGAGTAACAAAAGTAATATTTAGAGAGGTGTATATGTAATGTTGCAGTAAATCGATGTCGAGATTTTAATGGAGATACACATTTTGGGGTCCTAAGTTACCAAGAGAGTGTTGTTATTATTTGAAAACGTCCGTCTGTTCGTCCATGTGTCCGCTGGTCTGTCTCTCTGTCAGTCAGTCTGTTTCCCTGTGAACACTAGTGAGTAAACTATTCGTAGAATTTTTGTCAAAATGAATTTTCCATTTACTATCAGGCCTGAATCGTATATTTAGTTTAAAAACACATGTCTGAAACTATAATTTTATATTCAAAATACTATCAAAACATTAACGTATGTTACATCAATGCATTCGTCTATTTATGATTATTTATCGCTAGTGAAAAAATACATAGTTCCATTTAAAAAATCAAAGATAATTAAATTTCTCGAAAACTAACAATATTTCGAATTATATCTCTATCGCACATTACTTCCCCCATGATTCCGCATTGTTAAGGTTCGATATCGGGAACCGTTTAGAAGTTATGACGTGGCCCATAGTTGGTGTGACTCTATAATTCTATTCACAGAAAATTTTCATTACGAATTTTTTTACATTCCTATTAATAAGCGCTTTTTACAACAGGTATTATGTTTTATTTAATATAAACCTCATGAAAACATTCTTCCCTTTTGTAATTCAGTTACCTATCTCTCAGGAATATTTCCGCGCTCTAATTTCCTTCGTTGTCCGCTGCAGCGATGATTTTGAGTGGTAGCGCCCGCGAGGCATACGTAGGAACACGAATGTCCATGCTAGCAAAACTGACCGCTCTTGCTATAGATTCTGCTAGGATATTATTTGATTGACTGTCACAACTATTTCGATCGCGACATTTTGCAATCTTTTATTTTAGTCATCAATATTCCCTTCGAGATTCTGGATTATTTTTTCTGAAGCTTGGAATATTGTCAGTCCACTCTTAATGCATGTATTCTTCATCTCTCCGATCGCAATAAGACGTGACTTAAACTGTGAGTACTTGGAAACAGCAATCTAGCTCAAATCAAAAATAACATTGGCATCAGTGCCATTCCTAAAATACATTAACATTAACAAAATTATATAAGAAACAGAAAACTGATTAAAATGCAAACAAAATGAAAGGCAAAAAATTGAATTAAAACTAATAGTGATAACAGGATGCATAATTTGGTAATCGCATTATTATAATACTTCATGCAGCCCGCAGAAGGGTTTCCAATCCCCAAAACTTTTGTCCACGCTAGAAAACAAACTCGCTTAGTTTCAGAGAGTTGTTACCATGCCCATTACACTATTATCTCCCCAAGAATCACAGCCCCTCCGACACAAAAAAACTTGGACAGATTAACACATGCTCATGCACGAGAAGTTTTTTTAAAACTTTACGTGCGGTCTCACAGTCCGGGGTGTCAAATGTTTGAAAGTAGGGTGCGACTACTATAAGTTTGAGATGGCCTGTTGGAATTTACGAGTTTCGGGAACTACTGTATGAACAGAACATTTCAAGAGTTCGATTCAATAACAAGGCGACTCGAGCAAGTGATCTCTCTGAGGGTCATTTCTAAACATAGGCGCGTAAGGGATGTTATGTCCTTGCGTTCAATGGAAATGGAAACAACGTTAATTAATTTAAGGAAGTATATGGATTTGTAATATAAGCATTAAAAAACATTTTCATCGCAAAATTGGTCTCTCATTAAAATTAACTGAACTCGTACTTAATTTCCCATATCATATATTAGAAATTTTTGTCATTACACGTCAATTATGTATAAAATCTATTATTACCAGAACAAATCATTAGATTGATGGTGTAGTACATCAAAAACATATAATCAATGAACGAATGAAACACAATTATCAACAAATAAATGTTCCTTAGACAATCATGTTCATATTTATAGTCCAATAAATTACATATATTAGAAACAGTTACCTTACTCATATTTGGCATCAAACATTCTAACTCAGAAGTCCCTTTATATTGGACAGATATGTTTCCGTTACCTATTCGAACATGACGTCCCAGGGAGAGCAGTTGTTTTGGCAAATCTTCTTTATTTTTTTACAAAATTAATTAAAATGTTTATAATTTGAAATATCGATATTCTCCTTTATACTCCATGTTTTCATCAACATAAATATGATCGTAAACACGTTGGTTTGACACTACCTCACTAATGGAACAACATAAAATATTTCCCATGAATAAATATGTTACGTGTAAAACATTTAGTCTTAGCATATTACAAATGTAAAAGGTATGTAAGTCAATTGTATTTACCCACTCTGAAAAATACTCAGCAAACCTGAGTGAGAACTGAATCGTCTTTCTTCTTTCCAACATTAACATGTGTTGTTCTCTCATACATGCCTTTACGTTTCGTGCGAAGTAATATTATCATGACTTTGTCGGCTTCTTCTAATACTTCATCCGCAATAAGTTAAATATCTACCAGACGTTTCTTATTTCTAACATAATTCCCTAAGCCACTACGATGACCATATACATTGCAAGGCTTACTAAATAGGTATGACATCAAATAGATGCCTCAAATGTTTAAAATATTCTTAAATTTATCAAAATTAAAATTATTCTGAACTGGAAATGAAAAAGTACAGAACGTAGCACGTGGATGAGGAGTATAATTGCACTGAAGTAAATAAGAAAATTCGCTCCTATCGTTGCTCGTTTTTTTGAACACGCCACTCATGCAATTATACCCCGCTTTATCCACTCGTATCGTTAATTTCTATAAAGCACCCAGCAATTTATTCTTGATACCATGCTGCAGCCTAATATCCACTTTCTGCTTCAAAAAATGCATACCTAAATCGTATTTTTTCCAAAACTCCTTACACGATTCTCTGTAAAACATGAAAGTCTAGGCAATAGCCTCGAGTATATTATATTGTTCCAAGTTTAATGTGTATTATGGCATTCGCTTTCCGTTCCGTTCCGATATTACAGCAAACCAATCTCCCAAAATATTGGATTAATCTATGTAGTCAAACTAATTCGCGACAAATTTGGTACAATTTCGGTAATCGATCTTCTAAATTCTCTTGAATTACAAGTTTCCGTACATTTAATGAATGTCGATCTCTTCAATTGAATATGGTTTTAATACCAAATATTCTCTACTGTCTGTGCTCTATTAGAACAATTTAAATCGATTCTCGTAGCAATTAAAAGATAAGACTGTACTACTTGTAAATTGTAAAATATTTTGTTTTCTGACGTTTCGCGTTGGATATGAATTGGAATTGGATGACTCTAAAGTAGGTCTATTACATGAT
>BLKR01004635.1:48365-102547 GCA_011170035.1 Teleogryllus occipitalis | reverse complement strand
AAGGAATAAATGAATTCATAAAAGATATAATTAATCCAGTTTTAATATTTAAAAGATTTGTAAAACTGAATTTCGGAAAATTGTTTTTCAGTGAAGGAAGATTAATGCTATTAAAGTGGTTACAGGGTAGTTTTCCCCTAATTACATATAAAATAAGTCTGTAATTCTCATTTTAACTTAGCATATACCAAGAACAATTTACATTCAATTTTGTCATCATGATTATGAGCAGTACAAATTAACAAATACTTGCCAATGGAAACGTCAGTTCCCAGCGAGTATTTTTTAATACTTTTAGTGTAATTTTTATTTAATATATGAATAAGGATAGATATCACCAAATTACTGAACAAAGAAGGGGTGCCTAATCAAATATTAATTTAAATACTTCATATATGTGCTTCAAATCGACTGAATGTCCTGAACTAAAACCTAAAGCAAGGTACGGAAAATCCAGTACTAATGATTAATTAAAAACCTTCCATTATGAGAATATTGATTGAAATGTAAACCGTAACTTGACCGCCCGGGTACGGGAATACTGCTAGGAGGGCGCTGTAAACCGTAACATTGTTGCCCGGACATGACGCGCTACCGCAACCCACTTCCGGCCTGCGGAACGCTGTCATCACATACACGCACACACACCCACGCGCGCACACACACGCGCGCACACACGCGCGCGCACACACACACACACACACACACAAGCGCAAACACACTCATTTACACACACTCACACACACACACACTCACACACACACACACTCACACACACACACACACACTCACACACACACACACACACTCACACACACACACTCACACACACTCACACACACTCACACACACTCACACACACACACACACACACTCTTACACACGCACACTCACACACACACACTCTTACACACACACACGCCCGTTATCATTCCATGGTGACGCGTGAAGTTTCTTCTTAAAATTACTAAATTATTATTCTAGAAATATGTTTTTTAGAAATGCAGATTTGAAGTACATATATCCAAGTATCATATCTATAGCACGTACGACTCTGCTATTCAAGAGAGCAACAATATTTGCATCGAAAAACACACCTCTCTTGTCAGTGCGAGAGCGAACAAATCCGCCGCGCATCACTTGTGCACGTTCAAACTTGCACTGAATGGAGTGGCATGATTCCCCCTTCCTTTCTTGATCGGGCAACGATGAAGGAGACATTGTTCTACCCCTCTCATGTGATATGGAGCTTCTGAAGTATATTTTGTTTCTGGACTTTTTGCCAACATTCCTCTCCTCTGGACCGGGAGCTCAGTGCATCAACTGACTACACTGCAGCTCCTCGGACCGGGAGGTCCTAGGTTCGAGTCCTAACCGTGGCAGGAATTTAGACATTAGCTTTTCAGCTAGATCGAATTCAGTCGCTGTCTGGAGAAGAATTCTAGAGGCCGGCTGCTCTGATCGATAATTTTAAGTGGTTTCTCCGATCAACACGAGGCGAATGCCGGAGCAGTACCCTTCCAAACGGGCCACGGACCGCACGCGATCTTTCCTTCCTCTCCCTTGTCCTATCCTCTCCCCTTACACACACACACACACGCACACTTACACTAACATGCTCAACACTACCACATATTCCGGGACACCAGTCGGGAGCTTAGAGCTTGTCCCGACTGGAAAGGTACCCCGCTGGTGGGAGAGTTCTGGTTAGGGGGAAAGTCCGCTAGCCGGCTGTAGGTTGGCGGCCGATCTCGTCATCCAGCGGGGGAGGATCACCGCCATCTCCCGAGGAAAAAACATGCTCTACCCTTACGGGACTAATGACCTAAGCTGTTGACGCGCCTGGTATCACTAACCAACCAGCCAACCAAATCCTCTCCTCTGTGCGGCGGGAGAGATGGGTGTGGTGGGGGCGCTGCGCGTCCCAACAAACAGGCGAGAAACGACATGCGTTTCCACTGTGTGCGCACCGCCCACATGAACACGACCCGCGTTGCCCCCACCCCCCGTGCGTGCGTGCAAGGGCTTTTGCACGCGCTTCCGCATGCCCCGCCCACCCTCCCCGCCACGCCCCTCCCTCCCCGGTGGTGGTTAAACCGCGCCCCTAAAGTGCGCCACTTGGGTAAACCCTTCTGTGAATTGTGTGACACGGACGGCAAATTTTAACATTTTGGAAGTGTTTGTGCGAGAGGTATCGCGCGCATTTTTATCACGGCACTCAAAAACTAATCTAAAATTAAAGTGGTGTTGGTGTCAATTAGTAAGCATTTTCATTTTATTTTATTACTTTCTGCTAAACGTACGTGTGTACATAATAATATACATCGTATATTGAAAGGTTGCCCTCGCGGTTTAGTTCATTGGCCAGCGTGTTCGCTTTTCATGATGCGATCCCGGATTTGATTCCCGGACGGGCTAGATTATAATGTGCGTTTTCCTTGCAATGTCCCAGTATATGTGTGATGATGAGAAAACTCAAGTTGAGAAGACCAGAATACGACGTGTGGATATCTTCGTGCTAATCACACACGTACCACCTTAACCAGGGTTACCAGACATAGTTTTCGCAGCGGAGGACATTTCACCAAAAAGAGGAGGACATTTTAATGAAAAGGAGGACACTTTACAATTTTATATTCCACGATTTATAGACAATGTACTCAACAATTTGAAACCATTAATGGTGTTTAAAAATCGTAAGGACTCGTATTAAAACTGCGTCATTATAAATGAAAGCTTCCGACTGGATAACTTCGCTCCCGCACTCACCTTCATTATCCACCAAACAATAAGCATAAATACGTTTTATATCACAACAGACCTAATGATATATTTTTATTGGACATTTATTTGAATAAAAATGTACGTACGTGATGTTCCTTTAATGAATTAAATCACTTTAAAATGATGCCTGTATAATGTCAATTTCAACAGCACTAAAAGAAGGACCAACTATGTAAATCTGAAAAGGAGGGAGGACAGGAGGACAATATTAAAAAAAGACATGTCCTCCAAAAAGAGAACACATGGCAACCCTGCCCTTAACCCATGGACGCGAGGCCCGGACACTGCTGGTAGACCATGGCCCATAAGCTGCTGGTAGGCCATGGTCGTGCCAAGTACAAACAAACAGATATTGAAAGTTATGTAATACTACGGAAAAGTTACGTCAATATTACAAACGAAATACATGTTTCGGGGACTCCTGTTACAGAAAGTGTTTTTACTTTCTCGAATGCATATGTATAAACAGAGTATATAAAGTTATGCAATGCTGCGGTAAATCGATTTCGAATTTTCAACGGAAATACAGCCTTGGTCCCCTGATACCGAAAAAGTCTTGTTTTTTTTAAAAAACGTCCGTCCGTCTGTCTGTTCGTCTGACCACCTGTGAACACCTCTAGCGTCTAAACCATTCCTAGGATTTTTTCCAAAGTGGATATTCCCCAGTCGATCTTGCTCGACCGATGCGCTGTGAAAACGTGTCCCCCCCCCCGAGGAAAAAATGCACTACACTTTCGGGACTAATGGCCTAAGCACAGAATCACAAACCAACCAAAAGCCAACACCACCACCGCCGACGCTCTCGCTTTCTATTGCCTTTCTCTCCCCCCCCAACCACCCAACTCTACTGCTCCCAGCCCTCCGCCCCGCTAACTATACTTCCTGCGCCTCGAACCTCCGCCTCCCTGCCGCCCTGGCCCAAACCACGTCGCTGTATCTTCTCCACCCCTCGCGTCATCCTCCGACCACCACGGCTCACCCCTACCCGCAGGACCTCCGACGCTCTGTCCACCACCCCAGCTTTTTCATCGCGACCAGCTTCCTCATCCTTCAGCCCTCGCGCTTGTCCTCCAACCACCTCACCCTCATTCCCGAAAATCCGCCTCCCCCTCACCACAAACCACCAGTTACCTGTCACACGCTCCTCAGACATCCCTGCTGCCGTTCCCGCTGCTTCTGCCTCTCACCCTCCAAAGCTGCTATTCTCTACCCTCTAATACTATTTCTCGCCACCCCTTTCCCGCAGTACTACCACAGCCGCTACGACTACTAACACCTCCGCTGCCACCACCGCCATTGCTTTCACAACTTCTGCCCTTGGGCCTACGCATCCCCGCCGCAGCATCTGGGTGGCGGCCTTGCGTCAACAACCGCGCGGAAGCTGGGCGGTTATTAAACGCGCCGCGCCACGCCGCGCCTGGCCGCCCTACGCCGCCCGGGGCGCCGGCGCGCCCGTTATCCCGCTAAGCCCTCGCTGCTCCCCGCGATAGGCGCCCGCCTCGCACCGCCCCGCACCGCCCCGCGCCGCCCCGCGCCGCCCCGCGCCGCCCCGCGCCGCCCCGCGCCGCCCCGCGCCGCCCCGCGCCGCCCCGCGCCGCCCCGCGCCGCCCCGCGCCGCCCCGCGCCGCCCGCGCGCCGCCCCGCGCCGCCCCGCGCCGCCCCGCGCCGCCCCGCGCCGCCCCGCGCCGCCCCGCGCCGCCCCGCGCCGCCCCGCGCCGCCCCGCGCCGCCCGCGCCGCCCCGCGCCGCCCCGCGCCGCCCCGCGCCGCCCCGCCGCCCGTGCCGCCTCAGCCGCCCCGCGCCGCCCAGCCGCCCCGCGCCGCCCGCGCCGCCCCGCGCCGCCCCAGCCGCCCCCGCGCCGCCCCGCGCCGCCCTGCGCCGCTCCCGCGCCGCCCTTTGCCCCGCGCCGCTCCCAGGCCGCCCCGCGCCGCCCCGCGCCGCCCCGCGCCGCCCTGCGCCGCCCCCGCGCCGCTCCCGCGCCGCCCCGCGCCGCCCCGCGCCGCCCTGCGCCGCCCCGCCGCCCCGCGCCGCCCTGCGCCGCCCCGCGCCGCCCTGCGCCGCCCCGCGCCGCCCCGCGCCGCCCCGCCGCCCCCGCGCCGCCCCGCGCCGCCCTTGCGCCGCCCCGCGCCGCCCTGCCGCCCCACGCCCCCGCTCCGCACCCCCGTCCCGCCCCGCGCCCCCGCCCCGCGCTCCCCCCCGCTCCGCGCCGCCCCGCGCCGCGCCGCCCTGCGCCGCCCTGCGCCGCCCCGCACCGCGCCGCCCTGCGCCGCCCCGCGCCGCCCCGCGCCGCCCCGCGCCGCCCCGCGCCGCCCCGCGCCGCCCCGCGCCGCCCCGCGCCGCCCCGCGCCGCCCCGCGCCGCCCCGCTCCGCTCCGCCCCCCTCCTGCCCGCGCCGCCCCGCACCTCCCGGCGCCGCCCTGCGCCGCCCCGCTCCGCTCCGCCCCGCTCCGCTCCGCCCCGCTCCGCCCTGCTCCGCCCCGCGCCGCCCCGCGCCGCCCCGCGCCGCCCCGCGCCGCCCCGCGCCGCCCCGCGCCGCCCCGCGCCGCCCCGCGCCGCCCCGCGCCGCCCCGCGCCGCCCCGCGCCGCCCTGCGCCGCCCCGCGCCGCCCCGCGCCGCCCCGCGCCGCCCCGCGCCGCCCCGCGCCGCCCCGCGCCGCCCCGCGCCGCCCCGCGCCGCCCCGCGCCGCCCCGCGCCGCCCCGCGCCGCCCCGCGCCGCCCCGCGCCCCGCGCCGCCCCGCGCCGCCCCGCGCCGCCCCGCGCCGCCCCGCGCCGCCCCGCGCCGCCCCGCGCCGCCCCGCGCCGCCCCGCGCCGCCCCGCGCCGCCCCGCGCCGCCCGCGCCGCCCCGCGCCGCCCCGCGCCGCCTCGCGCCGCCCCGCGCCGCCCCGCGCCGCCCCGCGCCGCCCCGCGCCGCCCCGCGCCGCCCCGCGCCGCCCCGCGCCGCCCCGCGCCGCCCCGCGCCGCCCCGCGCCGCCCCGCGCCGCCCCGCGCCGCCCCGCGCCGCCCCGCGCCGCCCCGCGCGGCGCCACTCGCGGCGGCGTAATCGTCATTGTCGGACCGGGAACGGTGGCTCACTGCATCATCTGATGTAACTGCAGTGCCTCTAACCGGGAGATCCTAGGTTCGAGTCGAGACAACGGCAGGATCTTCGACACTAACTTTTCAGGTAGGTCAAATTTAGTCGCTGTCTGGCGGAGAATTCTAGCGGCTGGCTGCTCTGATCGGTAGTTTTCCGTGGTTTCTCCCATCAGTACCAGGCGGATGCCGGAGCAGTACCCTATCAAACGGGCCACGGACTGCGCGCGATCTGTCCTTCATCTTCTTTGTCCTATCCTCTCCCATTACACACACACTTACACTAACATGCACTACACTACCACATATTCCGGGAGACCGGTTGGGAGTTTAGAGCTTGTCCCAGCTGGGGCGGTGCCCCGTTGGTGGGAGAGTCCTCGGTGGGAGAGTTGGTAAGAGAGTTTGGGGGAAACCCCGCTAGCCGACGATAGGTCGGCACTGGATCTCGCCATCCAGCGGGGGAGATCACCGCCATCTCCCGAGAAAGAAACATGCACTACACTAACGGTACTAATGACCAAAACAGTTGACGCGCCCGGAAACACGAAAAAATCAATCAATTGAAAGCTTTAAAAGGCATGCGAAAAAATAACTCTGTTTTGTTACCGAGAGCCAGTCAGTCTTCCGCATCCATAGGCGCTGTGAAGTGCAGTAGAGTGAGAATTTTCAAAAATTCATAGTGCAGTCCTGAGAATTTGCTATCGCAGGCGATAGAATCGCATGCCAACCGCGATAACCTATGTCTTCTCATGGTGCAAAGGCGGGGAGAGAGGAGGATGCGCGTCTGGACGGTCCGTAGACACAGCAAAATATTGCGGTGAACAGTCCTTCTCTGGTCGTTCCTAAGTTACGCTTCTCTCAAGTTTTTGGGAAAATGGAATGTGTTAATGATTCAGAAGTTAGTGGTTTATGTAATTGTCTAATAGAAAAATTCATAGTATTGGGATTTTAGAAAAGCTATAAATAAAAGACAGGGATAGAGGTAGTTTCCGTAATGTGCGGTTTACTTGAAATAATGTTCAGGATTTGTCACATCCCAATACCTACAAATACTAATTCTGTCAGTATTCTTTGTCCTGTCTCTGGTAACTGAATGAGTGATCTGTGTGAGGGAATGAAGAACTGGCTCCTTTCACTCAGAAGAAAGGTACAAGCACAGAGATGGGCCCATAGAGTACCTCGCGCCCAAGTGTAAAAGTGAGAAGGACCTCAGCAAGATGTTCAGGGAACACGAGGGTTTCTTCACTGAGGAGAATTGCAGGAAAGCGGTAGAGATTGCAGACAGTCGTAGGTCCCTCACGTACTGAGAAATGTCAGCCAGAAAAGCGGTCGGAGAAAGTGTGAAAGGTAGACGAGACCGAAAAAAAGGTTATATATCTTCATTATTTGTTGGGGTGGTTCATGAAAGCATTTTTTGTGGGTATCTCTCAATTTCAGAATATGAATGTAGTACGAATGTAGAACTTCTGTAGCTGCTCATTATATTCTGTCACTCATCACTACGTATTTCATTTTGATTAATCTGCTGGTTTTGTTATCTTCGAATTCTCTCAGACTTCTTGTATAACAAGAAGTTTTAGTCTGTACAGTTTTATATTTTAGTCATAAGAACTAACTTTAATATTTTCCAGGATTTCAAAAATTAAAATTAAATAGAATGAAAAAATATAAATGAACATTTATTTCTAAATATTGTGCTCTTGTATGTAATTCAATGATTTCTGAGCAATATCCTTGCACTTTAGTAGTATTTTCTTGTCGTCCGCATTTGCCTTTCCCTTTTCTCCTTTAATTAAAGAGCACCAAGTAATATTGACTTGCGCAAGCATCTTCTTGGAGGTGCTAATTATATAATTTACTCGAGATCAAACCTCTTTACAAACTAGGGATCGTTTCCTCGTTGAGCGCGTGATTAATAAATAAGGTTACGCTGACAACAACAGCTACAGGGTATTGATTAAGACCAGTTCGGTTAACTCACAACCCGGTAATAATTTACTCGTCCATTAAGTTGTTCTGTGCTGGAAAACGCAGCAAATTTAATAATGGTCAAACTCGTTTACTCTAGTGTTTGTTGCGAATGTAAAATTAAGATGTGATTTTATTTAAAGTCCTAAATTAAAATATAATTTGATGAACTCGGACGATGATATTGCAAAAAAGGAAAACTAAAAATGTTACTTCCGCAAAGAAACTACAACTGCACTATTCGGAAAATTGAAAATCTCAAAAATATTGTTTTTTGTCGTTTTGTACCTTTTTTTTTCAAATAATTAAAAGACGGAGGTTTAAAAATACTGGATCAAAGCAATTTCTATTCACTGTAAAAACAAAGATAATCACCTTGTAATTGTAATGTAATTTAACAATTTTATATTTATCAAGATCTGTAGTTGTACATTGAAGTGGACTCTAGCAGGACATCCACCTATCCACCTTAATTCAACAATGTAATATATTACAAATATATATCACATAGAGCATTTTTGGTAAATCTATATGTAGTTGGTCTTGCAAACGACGTAATGAACACATGGTAAACATAATACAAATTTATTTTTCAACGAATATCCTTAGTCTTTTAACTATTGTTTAAATATATAATGTATTGTATATATATAATATATTATATATAATATATAAATATTGTTTAATATTGTTTTAAGTATTGCAATCGGACTTCTCCACTGGGCGGAAATTGGCGCCGTGCCGGCGTTAAGGCTATAAATTGAGACTTAGGCAGACACCGTTAGGTGTCGCAAGCGGTGGGGGCTGGAAAGACAATGCGCGCATGAATTATCAGGAGGTGGGCTGATCTTTCCCGTTGGATGGCGAGATCCAGTGCCTTCCTACCCGTCGGCTTGCGAAATTTTCCCAAACCAAGTATCTCCGACCGGCGTGGCATCGTCCCTACCGGAACAAACTAAACTCCTATCGGTCTCCCGGCATGTGTGGTAGTGTAGTGCACGTAAGGATAAGTGTGTATGAAAGGGGTGAGGAAAGGACAAGGAAGAGAAAAGGAAAGATCGCGCGCGGTCCGTGGTCCGTTTGTCAGGGTACTGCTCCGGCATTCGCCTGATGTTGATCGGAGAATCCACAGAAAACTACCGATCAGATCAGCCGGTCGCTAGAGATCTCCTCCAGACAACGACTGCATTCGCCCCAGCACGGTAGCTAGTGACTAAAATCGTCCCATGGTCGGGACTTGAACCCGTGGTTCTCCCAGTTAGATGCACTGCAGTGACATCAGTTGATTCCCTGAGCGACCTAAGCCGGTATCACGCCCTGAAGGTTAGTCAACGATTGAATGGGTTGATACATCCTGGGCCGATCCCTGGCAAGCGGCCGGGCCGGATAGCACCGCACGAGAATCTCCCGCCGAGAGAGCGCCGGCCCGGACGGTGGCGCGCCCAGCGGCGGCATGCGTAAGCTCCCTGGAAGCTCTTCATCTGCGTGCGACCAGTATGGCGCGTTGAAGTTGTACTCGTTCAGACCACTCAAATACTCTTTGAAATGCCAAGATATTGATTACCAAGATTATTATTGATTTGAGGAATTTAATTATTGATCGTTTTAGAAAAAATATGTCTGAAATATTTATTAGAATTCAATCAAGTTTTGATCGGAACTGATGATTGTGCGAAATATCAAAATTAGTTTCTTTCATGTGTTCATACACATGAAAGTATATATACTACCATGTATACTCATATTCATGGTTGTATATTATCTTGATATACATGTAAATGAATAAATACGAGTAAATCCGAAAATTGTGCATTTATTGTGCTTCCGATAACCAAAATTCAATATATTTGTAATACAATGAATATTCTTCACTTATTAGAACATTGATTTAAAATTGCAAATAGCACGAGTTAGAAACCATTTTAGACAACACGTCTCAAGAGGTGAGTGTGTTCTCTAAAAATACAACAGAGAATCCCAAAAGGTCTCATTTACTAGATTACGGCATAAGAAATAAAACTCGAGTAGCGTCAGGGACACGAAAATTAGGGTTTAAGAGACGAAGACTCATCGCTTTCTATTTCATTCGTATGCTACGTGAAACGTATTGTAAGTTGCTGGTGCCCCAGCTGTTTTATTTCCAACAAAATCTGCATAAGTACAATTTTTTTTCATTTTAAATATTTTATACTTCTCTGTGGAGTAATTTCCAATACAGCTCTAGTAAACATACGTAGTGTACTGTCGAAATTGTTTCATAAATCGTAAAAACAGTATTATTTCCTTAAAGTATTCGTATAGGCATTTACAGAATGTTCTAAATTTTGGTTTACGTTCTTATTATAGAATTTCCCAAACAAAATTAAAATGAAAATCTTAGAATAAATCACTACAAATTACAATCAAATTGAATATATACATCGCAGAAGCTACTTCTTTGCCAATTTGCTTTAAAGAGGTAATGTAACTTAGAGATGGTGTAACCTAATCACTGAATGCCTCATATCTTAATGTTTTAGTTCATCTAATGGAATGTTTCTATTTTTCTGATTTCCACAAAGAAATACTTTAAAATAAATTATATTAAATAATTGAACTAAATAAAAATGTAATTGCACAGTGTATATTGATATTATTATTATTATATTATTATTATTATTATTATTATTATTATTATTATTATTATTATTATTATTATAACAAATGAAATATTATTCATCCTTTGTTATCTTTCATTTTGAAATTAAAAAAGAAGTGAGCTATTATCTAATGTAATCATCCTCTCTATTAAAAATGACATAATTTGTAATTGCTTTTGAAATTCTGAAAACGGTCTCTTATTTATTAATTTAATATAAAATATAATGGTTTTTAAGTTTCTCATTTTGTTTTGTATTTGCCATACTACTCGTATTATTTCAGCATTGCATAAAATTCACTACGGGAATATATCAGCTAATTTATTTTAAATTCTCTTATCTAAGTACCACTTATTTATTTTGTTGTAGCTTCAAAAAACATTCATAGCTGAAATTTTATGAAAATCTTTTATTTAATGACGAATGTGTGTGAGCTTCTCTAAAAGCATTCCAATCTCTTTTACATCCCAAACAGAAACATTAATCATAGATGCTTTGCACGAACTTTGCAATCCCAGTAATCGTAATGCAAAATATTCAGGAAGCTCAAATTTGATCTACGGCAGTTACTTAAACGTAGCGCGTTCATCTAGCACGTCTGACAATAGTGTCACGGGATGATGAATTTACGGCGCTACGTGCGTCAGGAAGGATATGGAACCTGTAATTGGAATTCCTAATATTCTCACATGCGTGTGGGTTTGATAGGCTCCTGTACACACGCTTTCCCTGCCGCGGCGTTGCTGAAGCAGTAATGCCCTCCCCAGTTGATGAATTCCGTGATGTTATTACGTCAGATGCAAATTCTGCTTTACTCGCTCCTTCGCCGATCGAGCGACTTCCCGGTCTCCGCCTCTTAATCGACCGTGAAATAACACCTCCAATTACCCGGACCGCGGGAGCAGGTCATGCAGAGTTGGATGGACGCCAATAGATCGTGCGGGGATGGATCATATTTCATTCGCGATCACCTTGTGCCGGCGTGGTGACAGCGGTGAACAGATAGGGAGACATTACTCCGACGCTTGTAATCCCTATCGGGTTCGCATAAAGCAAGATTGCAGTTCAGTGCGTTTCAATTGAGGAACGCGTGTTTTAGTTGCTTTAAAACGGTACAACTGTAAAACGCTGTTTATGTGCTCTATTGTCTGCTATTCAGGACTTTTGAGAATTGTTCTCAACTTAAAGTCTAAAAACTTGTTCAAAGGTAAAAGTTATTAGTACGTATTATTCTTGATTGTTATTTTCGCATTAGCGAAGTGAAAAGAATACTAATCCCTAATCCATTACCGTGGATGGTGATGGAGTGTGTTATTCAAACTTGTGAATATAGATGATTTTACTATTCAGCACATTTCCACGTTCACTAGAAGCAGGGAATTAATACTTCCTGAATCTGGTGAAAACCATACAAAAACACAACAGAGGGTTAAATTTTAGCAGGTAAATGAGAATATGTGAATGATTTATATTACAGCTATTTATTTCGAATTGTTATTTTCATTTAAAATGAGACAAAAATGTCACAAAGTATGTTAAGCGTTGGGAAGTTATTCTTTTTTATTGCATAAATTATTGACTAGAAATTACGTACATCAAGTACAGATTGCGTTTCAATCATTTTGCAACAACTGTGACATCGCAATAGGTGAAAGTTCAGAGGACTCATTTTATTCATAACATATTAAACATTTTATTCATAAAAAAATTAATTTGCTGTATTCCTTGAGACATAAAAGTGGTGGCGAAAATTTCACAACATTGAAATGATGATGAACGCCTTCAAAACGTTTCATTGATTTGATTTGATTTGATTTGATTTTTTCGTGTTTCCGGGTGCGTCAACTGCTTTGGTCATTAGTCCCGTTAGTGTAGTGCATGCTTTTCCCGGAAGATGGTGGTGATTTCTCCTGACTGGATGGCGAGATCCGGCGTCGACCTACCGTCGGCTAGTGGGGTTTCCCCCTAACCAGGACTCTCCCACCAGCGGGGCACCGCCCCAGCCGGGACAAGCTCTAAACTCCCGACCGGTCTCCCGGAGTATGTGGTAGTGTAGTGCATGTTAGTGTGTGTGTGTGTGTGTGTGTGTGTGTGTGTGTGTGTGTGTGTGTGTGTGTGTGTGTGTGTGTGTGTGTGTGTGTAAGGGGAGAGGATAGGACAAGGATGAGGAAAGACAGATCGCGCGCGGTCCGTGGCCCGTTAGTTAGGGTACTGCTCCGGCATTCGCCTGGTGTTGATCGGAGAAACCACGGAAAACTACCGATCAGAGCAGCCGGCCGCTAGAATTCTCCTCCAGGCAGCGACTGAATTCGACCCAGCTGAAAAGCTAGTGTCGAAAATCCTGCCGCCGTGAGGACTCGAACCTAGGACCTCCCGGTCAGAGGCGCTGCAGTTTCATTGATAATCAGTCAATAAGACCAATAAGGTTTTTAAGTCAATAATGCTTGGAATATGATAGCTACCATCGTCTCGCAAATCCTAGCACCTACAAGTGATGGAAGTATCTTCAGGAAGAAGTAGGAAACCTTGTAGTACTTCGTTCTCTTTAGTCATTGACGTAATTTTCGTCTATTTTCAAACAGCCAGGCAAGTACTACCGAGAATTCCGCGATTCACTATTCTTTATTCAACGGACAATGAAATACTGCTTTTAAACTCCACCAAAACACATACATCATCGCATTCAGTCAGTGCATTTCCGCTGTCGGCCAGCGAGGGAAACGGTTTTATGGACAGAGCACGTCCAACTTCCGAGTACCTCCCCGACGCAACGCTCATACTCGAGCTTGGCGCGGTGTGTCACTTAATACCGCGACTTTCCCCGTCGGAGCAAGACGTGCCTTAATTTGAAATTACGCCGTACCGCCGGCCTACCTTGTTTGTGTTTATAAATTATGTATAACAAGTATAATTATTGCGAGGAACGAAAGTTCACGCTATCAAAGTTTAGAAAGCTTCTCCTCGCCTTGCACTCCCCCTCAGTACTTTCCGCTTCATGCTCGTTTCCTCGGCCTTGCTTGACCCCGCAAAAAATAAAAGCAGCCCTCTCCCCTCGGCTTCTCTCTCTCTCTCCCTCCCCTCTCTGGAAGTTCACGCGAACTTGCCTCATTTCGAGTCATAAATTCGTTCGGAAGACCCCGTTCGCTGTTTGCGCGGGAGTTGCATAACCTTCCCGGAGGTCTGATACTCGCGCAGATACGTCCGTAATTGGAGAGGCACCCGCCGCGTCTGCCGCCGGTCGAGAAAGGTAGAACAACTGATTGTGAAAGCCACCGGAAAGATGACGCAACGACGGTATAATTACAAACGTCCCTCGCCGAAGTTGGTGACGTAATAATGAAGTGTTTGCAGAGGACGCTTGATGAGTAGTCTTCGGGGCAGTTTCATCTGGGTTGGTGAGTTATGTGATGTATTTCGCTTCAAAAGAGGCCATTGTTAAGGTGCTTTCTTTGCGAGATCTAAAAATAAGATAAGGAAGCAATCTGGACAATAGTGAAAGGTTTGGTACAAGTAAACAACTGTGTAAATACTGTTCGTTGTTTATAATTATTTTCACTAAAAAAATCTATGAAGGACTGTGAGTGCAGTTTCATTACAAATGTGTCAACATATTTGCTTATTGTTCTAATGAAACAGATTGCAAATAAAAATATATTTAAAAAAACAACAGTGAGCAAACACGTTGAAACAAAAATTGAAATGATTTTTTGAAAGTGAAAACGTGTTCTGAAGTTGGTATTTACATCAGTATTAATTATATAAAATATAGTTAAATGTGGCTTCACTATGCACACGTTTTGTTGAGCTTTCCTTTTGCTTGTAGTGACAGTAGAGCTTAGGGTGACTTTCTATTTTGTTAGCAACTCAGAACAATCAAATCCGTTCATTTTCCGTTACAAATAAGTTTTCTATAATTTGGAAACGAAAATATATAGTTTTTGAAATGTGAATCTCTCGCTTTTTAAAATTATTATTATTATTACAATTACTATTATTTTTCATCTTTCAACTATTAATAGTTAAATTGTTGGGAAGGAATTCTGAAACTCAAGAAAGCGTGCGCAGATGATTTTCTCTCCCATACGTCACATACAGTTTTTGACTGTTTTTGACTAAATAAATAAATAAGTAAATAAATAAAATATTCCTCTTTGAAAAAATTCAAAGGTACTTTTGAGGACATAGCTCAAGTCCTTTCTACCGGCGTAGGTGGCTTCGTGCATAATTGACGTCACTACAGTCACTGACCAACAGGTACTAGGATACGAGTTCCGAAAAATTAAAGAAAAAATGGAGATTTTTTAAGAATTTTTTGTGATCTCCCCTTTTAGTTATCACAAACCGACAATAATAAATATTCTGTCGAAAAATCGACTAATCCAGTGCGTAATAAATCTTCACTGTGTTCATGGTAATGCAAGAAAGTAAAATGACCAATTAAATATGAAATTCAGAAAAATGTTCTGATTTATTAAGACGTAGAAATAAAATTATTAATTATCTAAGTGGGTTCTGAAACAATTTAGATGCATGGATTACAATTATTTGTATGAACCATCAATAATAATTTATAACTAATAAATAATATTTATTATGTATCATACAAATTCCTAACACTAAGTAAAAACGTGTATACAATGTATAATTTAAAAAGAAAATTAACATGAACTAGTAAAAAGTTGTAAAGACTATAAACATATTATAAATATCTATTGTTTGATAGAAAATCTGGCGAATAAATTGTCCCAAGAAACCTCTTTTTCCCGCCTCTCGCCGCTTCAGCTTTCGCGTGTGTCTGGATTTGGAGGGAAATCAAAGCAAACTCAGGGGAATTTGTCCGTGCTCGTAGGAGCGCCAGGCAGGGAAGAAGCTCGTACAGTTGCAGTCTGAATGCTTAGAGTAAACTCCCTTGGCGAATTATTATTTAGTAGCAAACTCCTTGTATCGTACACATTACTTGAGTTTTATTGGTTAACATTAACACCGTCTTCATTCACTCTCATAGTAAAACAAAATCGGACTCTAATAAAGAATATAATGTTTCTTGAGTTCTGTTATAAAGGATTTTTGCTGTTTATTCAAATTCCATTAGCACTAATGAAATCATTATGAAAGGTAAAATATTAAGAAGGGACCAGAGTTTAATCCGTAATTGACCAATCTCTTTTCCAGAACGCGCTGTACCAAGGGCGGTTTAAAAATGTCTACCACCAGTTTGACGTTACTTCATTTACATAAACATTGTAATTTGTATCTTCATTTTCACTTGCACTCTAATTACAGATGTGATTTTCATGCTCAGTCTCCTCAAACTTATCATGCAATCCAAATTATAAAGTGGATTCTGAAACGTATTTACTGGCTTTGTTACTGCATTCTGTCGTGAGAAAAGACTGATCAATACTACTCATTAAACGTAGTTTGAAATATTTTACTATCTTCAACAATGGAAAATAAATTTTATTTGCAAAAAACCCTCATTATTGAGTGATAATTCCGTGACTTTTTTTAAAACGTTAGTTACAAGTTAGACAAAGGGTGGGTCATTTAGTGTCCACTTCATGTACCTGACTTTATAATTTTGTTGTGACACTAACTTGACAGATGTTATGGAAGCATAAAATTCATTTTACATATGACACAAAGTCAGAATATAGTGGTTTGAATCGCATTAGTCCATTTTTATGAGAGTTTTAAATATGTGTGAAAAAAGAATCTCCCTTGGTCAGTGCAGTGTTAAATGCACTTTACTACTAGAAGAAAATAAACTTAATTTGTCTCCCTAGAACAGAGTTACCAGAAAATTACCAGGAAGGACACCGGGAGGATGTAGACAATGCCTGAGCGCCTCTGACTCTCACCTTTGCTACGCTGCCGTTTGCAATGTCCCCTGTAGTATGAAATTAATCAGTAAACAATAATGCATAATTTATGCAGTATACTGTACTACGTTAGTATTCATCAAGTCTGTTTGTGTTAAAATATTTAAAATATTGCGGTGTTATTCCAGAGTACTTTATTATAGTTAGTATAGATAGTAGCATAGATAGTATTTAGTATAGATAGATAAATTATTTAATTTGCTTTGGGCACTGAGACGGTGGCAAATTCTTTACACTTATTATACATCTAATACCTTAATAAGCGCTTCGTTGGGTGAGAGTTTAGCTTCCTGGCCTCTGAACCCCTAGTGTGCGGGTTTGATCCCGGCCGAGGTGCGCAGATCTTCGAAGGGCGGAAAATTCACAGAAGCCATGTCACTCTTGTGGCATGAAAAAGAACCCTGGCGGACGCTCATCAAAAGTAAATCCCTCCGACAACATCCCACCCTAACGAAATCTCTCTTTCTCTCAACCAGGTAGTTAGGATATACTTAACTGAGCCTGCCGTCTGCGGAGAAAGTGAGTCACACCCCAGGTGTATCAGGGGACCGCCCGCGAGATACGCCTGCTCGATAAGGGTCCTAAGGCTCGCGTCGGGGGTAGGCTCCCAAGGAAGCCTGGGTCGAAAACACGGGTGTAAACCCAGATCGAATAAATAAATAAATACCATGATATAATAATGAATACTAAAATATATACAATTCAATATATAGTTTAAAATTATTCCATTTAAGACAAGCCTACTAAATGCTGAGGCCCTGCACAGACTACTGATCCTATCACTTACACTATTACTGGAATTTAATGTGGTTCTGTTCAGCAGCTGTGGTTCTAATGTCGTTAATGTGGTTCTAATTTTATATGGTTCATTTCAGCAGCACTTTTGTAGCTGCAGGCCACTAGTTATCCAAATCGATTGGTCTGAGCGGGCGGCGCTGAGCTTCCCTGAGCGCGTGGCTGATTAGCGCCCGGCGCCTTGATTACGTGCTACCCTCGCGTGCTCGCCCCGCCCCCTCCCCGCCTAACCCGGCCCCTGCCCCTCCCCGCCCCCGCCATCGCACCCGCCCCGGCCCCACCCCCGCTCCGTCTCGCCCAGCCCCCACTGCGCCTCCACTCCGCCTCTGCCCCGCCCCGCTCTCGTCCCGCCCCACCCCGCCCCTCCCGCTCCGCCCCGCCCCCGCTACGCTCCCGCCCTCCGACCCCGCCTCGCCCAGGCCCGGCCAGCGCCGGGCCGCCGCCCCGCCCCCACCCCAACCCGCACCCGCCACGCCCTCACCTCGCTCCGACCCGCCCCACCCCGCCACTTCCCAGCCCCGCCCCCGCCCACACTTTCCCCGGCCCCGCCCCGCCCCCGCCTCCCGCCCCCCAAACCCTACCGCCAACACCCCTGCGACTCGCGATCTGCGCCGGGCTAAACGCGCGACCAGCATTAACCAAGGATTAACGCGCGTGGGAACCCCTCGATTGCCGCGGCTTCCGCTCGGGTGCTGGCCAAGTTGGTTAGTTGGCTCTTAGTGATTCCGGGAACGTCAATAGTACTAAGGTCATTAGTTCCGTAAGTGTAGTGCATGTTCTTTTCATCGTGAGGTGGCGGTTTTTGATCGGGAGGTGGTGGTAGTCTTCCCTTGCTGGATGGCGAGATCCTACGCCGACCTACCATCGGCTAGCGGGGTTTCCTCAACCATGTATATTCCACCAACGGGGCACCGCCCAGCCGCGACAAGCTCCCAGCTTCCGACCGGTCTCCCGGCATGTGTGGCAGTGTAGTGCATGTTAGAGTAAATGTGTTTAAGTAATGGTGAGTGTCAGGATAGGACAAGGAAGAGGAAGGAAATATCGCGCGCGGTTCGTATCGGTTTGTTAGGGTACTGCTCCGGCATTCGCTTGATATTGATTGGAGAAACGACGGAAAACTACCAATCAGAACAGTCGGCTCACGGCGGCGCCGGCGCCGGGTTCAATGCGCGACCGAAAGACCCGAGGATTAACGCGCGTGGGAAATCCTCGATACGCGTGTCTTCAGCTCGGATGTAGGCCAAGTTGGTTGGTTGGTTGTCAGTGATTCCGGGCCGGGGCCGGGAAGTGGTAGTGGTAGTGGCAGTGGAGGTGGTGGTGGTGGTAGTAGTGGTGCTGGAAGTGGTGGTAGTGGTGGTAGTGGTGGTAGTGGTGGTGGTGGTGGTGGTGGCGACCTTGATGGATATTATGGTGATTAATGGTATGGATCTGTTCGTGTGTGACCACTTGCCGATAATCTCACCCTCCGTCCACGTCGATGGGTGCTGTTACAGGTGTGTCTCTCCTGGTGTATGACTGGAGCTCATTCCGGTCCAGAGGTGAAAGGGACTGACGTTTTCATTTTGATCGCCTTTGATCCAAGCTCGATCGCGTTTGGCATTGAGAGAGGGTGGATTTAGTTGGCTGTCAAAACGGCGGGGCAAGGGGTATATAGCTAAGTCCTGCAGTTGATATGCGTTATAATGGCGTGTGAATGTGCATGTACATATTTCAAGCACTGCTTCCAATAAAGGATTAACATGTTTCCGTTGTTTATTGAATATTTCATATATTTATTGAATTGTGAAATATCGAGGGAAAAATTGTTTCGTATGGACGTCTTGCCATCGTTGTAGGGAATATCTGAAACACTATCAATAAAATGTATTAATTCGTCATTAGATTTATTAACCATATGCTGAAAATGTAACTACGAAATGTACTAATAAGAAAAATATTGTTAAATTCCAATTTCTTATGAAGCTTAAACCATGTAGCTTCTAAAATTAAATTGTCAGTAGCTTCGGCTGTTTGGTTGGGTTGGGGCCAATGACGGTCGGTGGGTTGACATTTAAAAGGGGCGGTATTTCTGAACAATCGCACACATTTTGTCTCTTCGAAATATTTCGTAATCAAGGGCACAATATGGCATCCGTTGTACAAGCGATTCGCAAGCAACTGGATTTCAGTCTTGGATTATGATAATTGTTTTATTACGAAAAAATATCTAATCAAATAAAACAAGATGTTAGAGGTCCCTGTAAGAGTATCCCTCAGTATCTATGTATATAAGTTAAATTGTATCCTTTAGTTAATGTATATATCAATTGGTTATTATTTGAGTTAGTTATACTAATGTATTCAATGCCTTGAACGATTCTGTGTGGAATCAAACAAGGATAAAATAAATTAAAAAATTATAATATTTATGTTGATAACTGAATATACAACTGCTCTCACGACCGTAAGAAATTTTAAAAAAATATTTGCAGCAAAAAAACAGTAATTTATGAAATCAGATGAAAAAGTTGATGTTATTACTTAGTATCGCTGTATATGCCTAAAGAAGCACACAACAGGAAACGCCTACCTAACTCTCATTTCCCCCAGTCTTCCTTGCGCTTCCCAGGTTGCCTAGCATCAACCAGCTAAAGACGGCGACACGACAGGCCGTAACACAGCCCATTTGGAAAATATTGATCATTTGCCTACGCGGATGCATGGAATTAAATTCGTCCTCTACATTTGCCCTAGTTTTATGCATAGATGAAACGACTCAATTTATGTAAGTTAAATGTGTTCTGCAACATTTCCGTTACTGATTTTTCTGGGGAGTAGACGCTACTGGTAAACACAGAGAATGTGGTTTGAAAATTTTCTATTCAGGAATACTGTTAATGATGATATATTCTCATTGTGTTCGTTCATAAGCAATGATATCCACAGTGATATTCTGTTTTAATCATTTATCTATTAGTATTTATATTTGTAATATGTCATTCAAAATATTGATCAGAACCTGTTTCCCTACCCAAGATTTTCGTCGATAGTAAATTTATTCTCTTCAATTACAATAATTTTTTCCATTTTCCTATTTTAGTTTCATTATTTAGAGTAGAGATATCAAAGACGTTATGGAGTCATAAATTACAAAGACTCGTATGTAGTTATAATATTTGTTCAACTACCAACAACCTTGAAAGAGAGGAAAATACGAACAAGTGATATTGATTGAGTATTACAAGCGGTGTAGATACAAGTAATTTCGTAGCAAAAGAAGAGTACGATTAGATGACACAAGAACGAGAGTGGTACCCACGTTATAGAATCTGCGTAAGCTAAAATGTTCTATTTGTCAGTGTTTTGTAAACATGCTCAAAATGATCTTGCCAAACAAGATCTTTTTTGTTGGCACGTAACATCATGATTATCTCAATTGTAGCAAAAATCAATGAAACAAAAAACTCAGTGTAAGTGCCAAAAAAAGGCGGCGTAAGTTTGATGTATTTAGCTTCCGATTTTTCACGACGAAAATTAACAATAATTATCGTTTCTCTGACCGTACACAATCCTCTATAAGGATACTATTTTTCTCTCAAGGAAACGTGAATTTTTATAAATGTAGATTTTATAAACGTATATAAACATAGATAAATAAAATTTCATTATTTTCTTCTGAGTCAGTAATTTTGAATGACTTCTGATGAAAAACATGATAAGCTAATATATAATCTTAATTGATATTTGATTTGAAATATATCCATTTTTCTTGTTGCAAGGACTCTCCTTGAATTGACCGACTGAAAATAAAAAAATGTCTTTGTTTGTTTTCAAAAAGGGCCCCAAATCACAGAATCAAACATTATTCACAATATCACCAAGAGAAAATAATTTCTTTCTGAAACGTGCATCAAAACAACGGTCATGAAACTGAGTAAAGGAAGAAGAATTTTGAATATTTCTAATTACTGAATTTTCCTAATTTTAATACATAGGGGCTTTATGACTGGCACTTGAATGCTCCACCAAAGCCCCAACATTCTTCTTGAATTGCCAGACTGAAAGTAAAACAAATGTTTTTGTTTTCAAAAGGACCCCAAATCACAAAATCAAACATTATTCACAATATCGTCAAGAGACAATAGTTTCTTCCTGGAACGTGCATCAAAACAACAGTCATGAAACTGAGTAAAGGGAGAAGAAGTTTGAATATTTCTAATTACTGAATTTTCCTACTTTCTATGTATAGGGGTTTTACGACTGGCACTTTAATGCTCCACTGAAGCCCCAACATTCCCCCAAGCGTCCGCTTTTTACCCCTTTTTATCAAGTTCATCGAAATGGCCGGGGCGGGGGCCCTAAAACCCTCGAGAGCGTGGGTGTGCTGCTGCTGCTAGCGCCGCCCGCCCGAAAGTAAAACCCGCGCACAATGACTCATTTTGTGGGAGCGACCGCTCCTCCGCCCGCGCGGTCGCCGTAAGAAATCGGACGGCACTGCCGCCGCCGACGACGACGACGAAAGCGCCTGGGGTCGTAAAAGCAGGCGATGGGCGGCCTTCCTGCTGGCCGGCGGAGCTGCTGCCCCAACCCGCGTCAACTCTCTTTCTCACTCTGTTGGCTCTGTCCTCGTCCGGCTCAACCATTTCTTCACCTTTCAATGTCAGTCTCTCGCTTTTGGGTTTACCTCTTCTAACTCTCCCTCTGTCTCTGTCTCTCTCTCCCACCGTTAGTATGTCCTCCTCTCGCTCAACCATTTCTTCACCTTTCAATGTCAATCTCTCGCCTTTGGTGTTTTCCTCTTTTAATTCTCTCTCTCTCTCTCTCTCTCTCTCTCTCTCTCTCTCTCTCTCCCGGTATGTCCTCCTCTGGCTTAATCATTTCTTCAGCTTTCAATGTCAGTCTCTCGCCTTTTGTGTTTCTCTCTTCTAACTCTCCTTCTGTCTCTCTCTTCCACCGTTGGTATGTCCTCCTCTGTATCAACCATTTCTTCACCTTTCAATGTCAATCTCGCGCCTTTGGTGTTTCCCTCTTCTCTCTCTCTCTCTCTCTCTCTCTCTCTCTCTCTCTCTCACCCGCCGTTGGTATGTCCTCCTCTTGCTCAACCATTTCTTCACCTTTCAATGTCAGTCTCTGGCCTTGGGTGGTTCCCTCTTCTAACTCTCCCTCTCTCTCTCTCCCCCTCCGTTTGTCCTTTGGCTCAACCATTTCTTCACCTCTTAGTGTCAGTCTCTCTTCTTCGGTGTTTATCTCCTCTCCCTCTGACACTCTCCCTGCCTTTCAGAGTTCCTGATTTCCACTTCATTCGACTTTCATCACTGTGGTCTCTTCGATTTCCTCAGTATTCCGGTCACCCAAGTCTGTCCATATCTGTCCGTATCCGGTGGTCATCACAACCCACAACCCTCTGCCCGTTGCTTTAACTTTCTTTCTCGCTGTTTGATTTGTCCTCCTCTGGCTCAACCATTTCTTCACCTTTCAATGTCAATCTCTCGCCTTTGGTGTTTTCCTCTTCCCTTTCTCCCTCTCTCTCGCTCTCACTCCCTTTGCTCTCTCCACCTCTATCTCAATCATTTCTTTTCGGTTCAAATAATCTCTATCCTCCAGTGTTTCCCTCTTCTAATTTTCTCTTGCTCTCTCTCACTCAGTTTGCTCTGTCCTCGTCCGGATCAACCAGTTCTTCACCTCTCAATATTAGCCTCCATTCTTCGTCTTTTCTCTCTCCCTCTGACACACTTCCTGACTTTGAGTTAATTTCTACTTAATTCGTCTTCTTCCTCTTCCACCTTAGAGTGCGTTCCAATTCGTCATCTTCCACCACGGAGTGCTCTTGCATTTCTTCTGTTTATATGTTACCCTAGGTTTATTTTTGTCCATATCCGGTGGTCACCCCAACTCGTTTTTCTACACTCATCGCTCTGGCTCTGGAGCTCTCCGTTTCCTCGGTTCTCCTCTAACTCAAATATTCCTCTACGTCCTACCGTTTAACTTCCTCCTCCGACATCGCGTTTTCCTTCTTCTACCACCGACTATTTCCTTCTTCTCTGAGACCCTTCTTTCCTCCCATCCGTCTGCTTCCACTCCCGTTTCATTCCACATTTTTTTCGTTCTCTATCCTCTTCCATATCCTATTCTTCTCACTCTTTGTTTTTTGTTCCTGTCTGAACCTCTTTCCCTTCTCTACGCGACATCAAATTCCGTTCCCTTTTGTCCATACCCCTCCCCTTCCCTCCCGGTTTTGCTTTCCCCTCCACCATACGTCTGCACCCGCCCTTAAAGTGCTACGTAATCGACGTTGCCTGCCGGAACGTAGCAATCGTCGACCATGTAGCGGTCCTTTTCAGGGTAGAGGCTGCAGAGAGATTCGTAGGCTGGGAAGTGCTGGACAGGGACGAGAGAGGGTTGTAAGTCTTTGCTGGAGAAGGTATTTCACGAAAGTCTGTTTAAGGATAGAATGAAAAAGTGACGAATGCCTTCAAGTAGAAATCGCGGACATCAGGGGTATTGAGAGAATGCTTATATACAGAAAAGGAGGAGGGAGAGTGGTTCTGTGTAAGGAAGGAACATGTAAGAAAGATGAAATAAGAAAAATGAACAACGCAAAGGAGGTAGTTGTATAAAAGCGAGAGTTCTAAAATTTGATATTCAATGTCAGCAGGAAGTTTCGGAGGGGTGCGGTTCAGGTGCAGTTAAGTGCCGTAGGATCTTCCTGAGTCGGAGTGCGTTCACAGAGGCAGGGCGTGCACGAAACAAAAGATGTCAATCGAAAACGAAGGCGACAAAAAGTAAACGAAGTAAGTCCGTTGGCTGAACCAAGGCAACTTTCAAGAAGGCTGCTTTCTGGACATGGTGCAACCCGGGGTAGATTTTAAAGTCAACGGACTTTAGTCGCCTCTTACTTATAATAATAATAATAATAATAATAATAATAATAATAATAATAATAATAATAATGTGAAGATTAAATAAAGCAAAAGACATACTAAACATCAATAAAAATTGCAATATTTACGAGTAAGCGATTGTTTATTGTTCGGCCAATAACTGCACCTTGGGGGACCCGGACGTGATATGTGTAATTCCTCTGAACTGTTTACTTATTTGCTCAACGTATTTCCGACCTTGGGAAAATGTATTAATCCACACAAAAATCCTCAATTCTATGTCTTTTTTTATTTCACTTACTAAACCACAAAAATACGACGGTTTATATGAATGATTTGGTTGGCAGAATTAAGCAAAATAAAAAAATATCGTAATGAATATTTGAAGAAAATGTCGGTCGGATGTTACGTAAAATTTCGTGGCTCTTTAAAACTGGCCCAAACACCAAACGTAATCAAATTTTGAGAATGACGCAGGGGTATACACTCGTAAATTGGGTAAGAAATTTAAAGAATGAATGGTAGTAAGAAGTTGACTGTTGAAGATAACTGTTGTAAGAAAAGTAGACAAACCTGGATTATCGACGCAAGTTACGAAATTTCATTAGGGTGATTCGAGTCATATAACCATTTTTATAAAACTGCCGCTTTCTATTATGAACAACGTGCGACATACGTTCCAAATTACCATCGACTTCAAAAAATGATACACATGTTAATGGTTCTACTCGAACCGAGAGCGGTAGTTCAGTGCATCAACAGATGTCGCAGCAACACCTCTCACAGGGAGGTCCTAGGTTCGAGTTCGGACGGAGGCAAGATTTTCGACACTAGCTTTTTAGCCAGGCCGAATTCAGTCGCTGTATGGAGGAGAATTCTAGCGGCCGGCTACTTTGATCGGTAGTTTTCCGTGGTTTCTCCGAACAACACAAGGCGAATACCGGAGCAGTACCCTTACAAACGGACAAAGGACCGCGCGCGATCTGTCCTTCCTCTTCGTTGTCCTATCCTCACCCCTTACCCACACACACATGCACACACACAGACACACACCAGTCGAGAGCTTAGAGCTTGTCCCGGCTGGGGCGGTGCCCCGCTGGTGGGAGAGTCGTAGTTAGGGGGAAACCCCGCTAGCCGACGTTTGGTCGACGCCCGATCTCGCCATCCAGCGAGGGAAGATCTCCGCCATCTCCCGGGGAGCAACATACACTACACTGATGGGACTAATGACCTAAGCTGTTGACGCGCTCGGAATTACTAACCAACCATCCAACCAAGATTCCACTCGGAAAAGTGACACTATCGCAATGAGGACTGACGTGCTTGCGAAAGAATGTGCAACGGGCGGTGAAGCCAGCGAAACACGTCTGGGTCAGACAAAGGTCGCACGAGTCTGAGTGTGTGGTCGCCACGCCGCCGATGCAACGGCGGAACGCGTGCCGGCGCACAGTGGGGCCAGAAGAGGGGAGGGTTGGCAAAAGGTCCAAAATAAAAATATACTTCAGAAGCTCCATTTCACATGAAAGGGGGAGCAAAATGTCTCCTTCATTGTTCCCCAATCAGGAAAGGAAGGGCGAATCACGCCACTCCATTCAGTGCAAGTTTGAACTTGCACAAGTGATGTGCAGCGCACTTCTTCGCTCTCGCAGCGAGAGGAGAGGTGTGTTTTTCGATGCAAATATTTTTGCACTCTCGACTAGCAGAATCGTATGTGCTATGGAAACGATACCTGGATATATGTATTTATAAAAAATCCGTATTTATAAAAAAACATATTCCATGAATAACAATTTAGTAAAGCAGAAACTTTACGTGTCACAGTGGAATGAAATTTTAAAATCCGGTTTTTCATATTGTCTTTTAGTTCCCTTCCGGGCGTGTCAGGGCTATGATATTAACTGAATCTGATTTTGGAATTCATCTAGTTTTCAAAATATTAATCAATGTTTGCCCATATTTGCCCCATTTGCGTTAAAATACTTTGTTTATGATGATGGACATCTTGCTTTGTTAGCTTTTCTACCTGAAATATTATTTTTTTTCCTTCATGATCTAGTACCGATAGGTCTGTATTAACAAGGGGGATCTGTATGGTGTTGTTACATACACTGAAAGAACGGAAAAAAATGCAATCTGAAAGAAAAAAGAACTGAGAAATCTGTTAATTGCATCTAAGCCACTGATTTCACGAATGGAATAGAGAAAAAATATCACAAAGGCATGGATCTAGGAGTTACACCAATGTTAATGGCTTCAAATAAAAATTCACTTTTTGAGGAAGTCACGTGATGAAAGTTGTAACTTTGAGGTTATGTAAATAAGTATTTAAAGGTTAAACTATGAAATAAGTCATTATTTAATGATAAAATGTGTTTTAACTGACAAAAAAAACTTAAAAATACTTTTTGCCGACTTGACTCCTTTCTGGCCTCACTGTGCGGTGCGGCAAGGAGGTGGCGGACCCTAGCGGAGGTGAAGGCGTGGAGGAGGCGGCGGCGAAATACGAGACACCTGAGGAGACGCTGACGAAGATGAGGCGAAAAAGATTGATCATTTCGTGTTTTTCTGGCGCCTCAACTGTTATGGTCATTAGTTCCGTGGGTGTAGTGTTTGTTTTATAACGAAAAGTGGCGGTGTTCTTCCCCTGCTCAATGACGAGATCCACACTTCGGGTTGCGGCGTTTTTTCCCTCCAGATACACCCGGCAGACGGTCACCGCCCCAGCCGGGACAAACTCTTAGCTCCCGACTGGTCTCCCGATATTATGGTAGTGTGGTGCATGTAAGTCTAAATTTTCTGTGAGTAAGGTGTGGGGAGAGGAAAAGGTAGGAAAAGGAAAAATCGCCTGCGGTCCGTGGCCCGTTTGTTAGGGTACTGCTCTGGCATTTGCGTAGTGTTAATAGGAGAAACCACGGAAAACTACCAGTCAGAGCAGATGGCCGTAGAATTCTCCTCCTGACAGCGGTTGAACTCCACCTATCTACGACGGTCGGGAATCGAACCCTACCTAGGTATACCTGTCAGAGGCCCGGCATTAACGTCAGCTGACGCCGTAAGCTCTCTCAGGCAGTGCTAAAGAAGAAATCGATTTTGGTGACACAGATACGGAAGTGTACGATAGGTACGAAAGTGATATCCGATTCGGTAGTCAGGCATACAGACCCGACGTCGGGGAAGATATGCGGTACAATTGGAGAACAAAGGCCAATGAGATAGATTAGTGACTGAGGTGGAACAATGGGTAGCTATGTAGTCGCCAACGTCTAGGAATGAGGGGAGGATAGTGGCAATTCCGGGGACAACGTAAGAGGTGACAAGGAAGCAACGGAGAAGATGAAGGCAAAGATGGTGATGGAGGAAGGCGGTGATGGCGGTGGCGACAGCTGTACCAGGCATTCGTGCAAGTGGTGAGTGAGATAGAATGTTGTGGCCATAGAATAAGAAGGTACTTCTTTATAGTACAGTTCTTTTCTCTATGCTGTGGTACAGGCTGAGAGTACGGACAACGAATGAGGCAGGGGAATGGTGAAGTGGAGAAGGTATCTCAGGCGGGGTAGCGACAGCACGATTGCAAGGAGGAGACCGGTGGAGAGGCCGCGACTGAGGATGGGAAAGGAGACAAAGCGGAGAAGGCGACCGGTGTGATGTCGGCATCCGTGCAAACGCGAGGGGGTGGCGCGCGGGGGCAGCGCGGAGATGTGCAGGAGTAGCGCGGTGCGGCGCGGGGGCGGCGCGGGGACGGCGCGGGGGCGGCGCGGCGGCAGCGGGGCGGCGCGGGGGCGGCGCGGGGCGGCGCGGGGCGGCGCGGGGGCGGCGCGGGGGCGGCGGGGGCGGCGCGGGGGCGGCGCGGGCGGCGCGGGGCGGCGCGGGGCGGCGCGGGGCGGCGCGGGGCGGCGCGGGGGCGGCGCGGGGGCGGCGCGGGGGCGGCGCGGGGGCGGCGCGGGGCGGCGCGGGGGCGGCGCGGGGCGGCGCGGCGGGAGCGGCGCGGGGGCGCGCGGGCGGCGCGGGGGCGGCGCGGGGGCGGCGCGGGGGCGGCGCGGGGGCGGCGCGGGGCGGCGCGGGGGCGGCGCGGCGGGGCGGCGCGGGGCGGCGCGGGGCGGCGCGGGGGCGGCGCGGGGGCGCGCGCGGGGGCGGCGCGGGGCGGCGCGGGGGCGCGGGGGCGGCGCGGGGGGCGCGGGGCGCGGGGGCGCGGGGGGCGGCGCGGGGGGCGCGCGGCGCGGGGCGGCGCGGGGGGCGGCGCGGGGGCGGCGCGGGGGCGGCGCGGGGGCGGCGCGGGGGCGGCGCGGGGGCGGCGCGGGGGCGGCGCGGGGGCGGCGCGGGGGCGGCGCGGGGGCGGCGCGGAGGGGGGCGGGGCTCGGGCGGCGACCACGTCTGGCGCGAGCGTCGTAAAGCGCGGGTTACGAGTTCGTTGGCTGCTCCGCGCGCAGATAGGCGCTCGTTTAACGATCTGCCGATGACCTTCGGCGCGGGCGCCGCCTTCGCAGACGCCCGCTATCCTCCTTTCTCTTTCGCACGCGGAATCCCTCCGCTGCCATTCCTTTGTGCCTTTACGATCGCCCAAATGCATTCTTGTGCCATCAAATTATATGCCGCTAGTTCTGTGTACATACAACGTGCTTTCCTTTTATTCTCCTTCTGAGATAGTTTACATGATCTAGTGTAATTGTGCCCCTGACGTTTTAGATTCATGCATTTGCCTCTAGTTTTTTCTCTCTTCTACAATATTTCGTCGCATTATTTCATTAAATATTTTTTTAAGTTATTTCTTTCTCGTGATCTGTTCTTATTATTCTACATCCGTATAGGATGGCATGGGATAGAGCGGTGGCAACGTTCGGTTGATAACGGTTGGTAACGTTTGGTTGACAACGAAGGAAATCAAAGGTGGTAATTAGGGAAATCACTCGACCGCACCATTACCACATGTTGGCACCTAGTCGGCTAAAATTAATTGAATTTGGCGCCGTTCTTGAAACTCTATAATTTATAACCATTCCTTGGCGCTAATTAACAGCAAAGGGCAGGCATTTTAAACGTCCCGCGGTGGACTTGGAATATTTTTACTGTAAAAACCGGGAGCTCTTCCAAAGAGAAAGTCAAAGACGTCTTTCGTATGAAATTCTTTGGAAGGACAAACAGCTTTGAAAAGTTGAAATGCTTTCATAGATGCTCGCGAGATTGCGCCAGATACTGGGAACCCGCATTGTTTGCACTTCTGGGAATCAAATGCATTTTTTTAATATGACGCCACCAGAGTCAATTGTTGGAGAATTTTTTAGCCGAGCGTTTCGACAAAAGATCGCCTCGTCAGTAAAAAGGCGTAGTAGTAATTCACATCTTGGCTGCATTATAAAAATAGATTTTTGATTGTTGGTAGCGGGGACTACCTTACAACCGTGTAGATTCCGTTGCCAGGGGTGTTTTGGCGCGAAAACTAGCGTGAAGTTGTATTATTTTTTCTTTTATTTTACGTCAAAAAAGTTTAAACTGTGTATGACGTGCTATGGGGAGAAGTGAATTCTGTGCACATTTTCAAAATTCTGTAATCCCTACACTAAGTGATATACTACTTGAATTTTGAATGAAAAAAGAGAAAAAAAGAAAAAAAACGCTCCTATGTAATAAAATCTATTTTCAAGGAAAGATAAGCAATAAATTTTGGGCTCTTATCCACGATGTCCTTCGTCAAGGAATAATACTTTCTGCCGCGATAACATGGAAACGATAATTTGAATAGCTGTATTTCCCACTGAATTCTAGAAGACGTGCACAGATAATGATGTTCCGCTCTAATTACGACAAAAAACGATCTTTTGTTTGCCTTAGACAAGGTAACATTGACAAATTTTTCAAAATACAATAATTCTTACGCTGATGTAAACTAATAGTTCTTTCAATATTTTCCATTGTGCCAAGCGTGAAAGCTGTGGCAAAGCGCTTGTAGACAACTCAATACAGCTTCTGTGGCTCTCCCAAAACTCTGTTGAAGCTATTTTGCAGCCTCAACACCACGTTATGTTTCGAGGCTACATTAAAGTTTGCATTTCAGTGTCCTATTATAATTCTCAGTAAAAGCGTGCGTAGTCTCAGTAAAAGCATTGGCCACAATAAATGACACCGCGGGCAGTCAATTGGACAACCCTGCTCTCTAATATTTGGAACAGATTGTCATTCATCTGAACTCCCCGGTTGGTGTTATCGGAAGGAAGAAGTACTCCCGTAGAAACCAGAAGAACAGAATGTACTTTTTTTGCATATTTTTTCTTTGAATTTAAATATTCATCTATTCGTATGTTTTATTGCATTGAAGTTAAGTTAGTGTGCTCTCATTGAAGTTTTTAATCCACTTTAATAATAATATTAATAATCTGATAACATATTAATTACTGTGTTCTTGAGATACTGTATATTGACAAAGAGAAATAATATATAAATGTACATACTCCTTAAAATTTCTATTACTCTTATTTGGTTTCATACCGGGAGCGGTAGCTCAGTGCATCAACTGATGTCACTGCAGCGCCTCTGACCGGGACGTCCTAGGTTCGAGTCCTGACGGCGGCAGGATTTTCGGCACTAGCTTTTCACCTAGGTCGAATTCAATCGCTGTCTGGAGCAGAATTCTAGCGGCCGGCTGCTCTGATCGGTAGTTTTCCGTGGTTTCTCCGATCAACACCAGGCGAATGCTGGAGCAGTACCCTATCAAATGGGCCACGGACCGCGCGCGATCTATCCTTCCCATTCCTTGTCCTTTCCTCTCCCATTACACACACACACACACTTACACTAACATGCACTACACTACCACATATCCCGGGAGACCGGTCGGGAGCTGAGAGCTTGTCCTGGCTGGGGCGGTGCCCCGCTGGTGGGAGAGTCCTGGTTAGGGGGGAAACCCCACTAGCCGACGGTAGGTCGGTGCCGGATCTCACCATCCAGCGGGGGAAGATCACCGCCATCTCCCGAGAAAAAAACATGCACTACACTGACGAGACTAATGTCCTGAGTAGTTGACGCGCCCGGAAACAGCAATCAATCAATCTTATTTGGTTTCACACTCGTAAATTGATTATCTGGTTCCTGAAAATCTTTTTTCATATTACTGTATTTCATTTTCTTAGTTTAATTACGTGAAAGCGCAGAAAAATATATTATTCTTGTCAACGTGCGGCATCGTCTTTACGAACTAGTTTCCTTTATGTTCTCAGTGCTAGCTGTTTTCTCTTTCGCTGTGCATACCGTCTTCGAAAAATCTTCACAAGATCAGTTGCCATCGCCAACACCATCTACGCCACTACCCTGCACCGTCGCCACCTTAGCTGCTGTCTCTGTATGCGCTTCAAGCGTCGCATTCTCACGGCTATCACCGCCATTCCTGGCACCTGCATGCTCTCACCATCCTCACCCCTGTGGCACCTGCATCCCCTTGCACCTCTTCCTCACCCCTCTTACCAGCGTGGTTGTCACCATCAACGTCATCATGAATTCCACTTTTGTCTACTCTGCCGCCGCTATCCGAGATGTCGCAGACACGACAGCCGCCGCTTTCGTATTCGCCTTCGACTTCGCCTTCATTTTCGGCTTCGCCAGCATCTTCGCCTTCGCATATGCCTTCGTTTTTGCCTTCATCTTCGTCTTCGACTTTAACTTCGCCTTAGTCTTCGCCTTCGTCTTTGCCTTCGTCTTCGTCTTCGCCTTCGCCTTTATCTTCCCATTGTCTTCCCTTTGTCTTCCTTTTGCCTTCCATTTGCCTTTCCTTAGTCTTCTCTTTGTCTTCCCTTTGTCTTCACCTTCAACTTCGTCTTCGGCTTCACCTTCACCTTCACCTTCGTCTTCGACTTCGAATTCGCCTTCGTTTTCGCCTTCACCTTCGACTTCATCTTCACCTTTGACTTCCCCTTCCATTTCACCTTCGACTTCGCCTTCCACATCACCTTCGCCTTCACCTCCACATTGACCGTCACCACCGCTGCTCTTCGCCATCTCTGGCGCTTCCGCTACAACTGCCGTCACCGTCGCCTCTTTCATCCACCACCACCACCACCGACCCACCGTGACTGTCACTGTCACCGTCGCCATTGCCTCTTTCATCCACCACCACTGCCTATCATCACCGTCACCGTTGCCTCTTTCATCCGCCACCACCGCCCACCACCGTCACCGCCCACTCTGCCTCCGCCACCATCGCCCACCGTCACCACCCACTCTGCCTCTGCCTCCACCGCCCACCGTCACCATCACCGCCCACTCTGCCTCCGCCACCACCGCCCACCGTCACCATCACCGCTCATTCTGACTCCGCCACCACCGCCCACCGTGACCATCACCGTCCACTCTGCCACCGCCACCATCGCCCACCATCACCGTCACCGCCCACTCTTCCTCCGCCACTACCGCCCACCGTCACCGTCACCGTCAGCGTCCACCCTGCCTCCGCCACCACCGCCCACCGTGACCATCACCGCCCACTCTGCCTCCGCCACCATCGCCCACCGTCACCGTCACCGCCCACTCTTCCTCCGCCACTACCGCCCACCGTCACCGTCACCGTCAGCGTCCACCCTGCCTCCGCCACCACCGTCCACCCTGCCTCCGCCACCACCGTCCACCGTGACCATCACCGCCCACTCTGCCTCCACCACCATCGCCCACCGTCACCGTCACCGCCCACTCTTCCTCCGCCACTACCGCCTACCGTCACCGTCACCGTCAGCGTCCACCCTGCCTCCGCCACCACCGCCCACCGTCAGCGTCCCCATCAACCCTCCCGCTCCCACCACCACCGCCACCGCCGCCGCCGATGGTCCCGTTCCTGCTCCGCCGCGCGCACTCGGCGACCGCCCCGACCATTGATTTTTCAATTCACGGGCTGCTGATCCCTCGCGAGCCCCTACGCAAGTTTGCTCCAAACCGAGTCGTCGCTTCTTTATGCGGCCTCCCGCTGAATATATCATGAATTTCTGACTGCGCGCTCCCCTCGCGTGGTGTGTGCGCCACCTTGAGGCACCGCCAAGGCGCCTAATGTTCCTCGTTCCTTCTTCTCTAACTTCTTCCTCGCTCTTCTTGCCTCTTTGTGTGTTTTATAGAACGCACTTTACAGGCTAACACGTTGACTGAGTGGCTAACACGAAACTTGAATTCGGTGGACTTGGGTGATTTTATTACCGCCAGATGACAAAGTTTACCTGCAGGGTTTCTTTCTCTTCTAAGTAAATGCGGGAATCTTCGTGAAATCTTCAGGGTAAACAGTTTTTCTTCTATTCCATTATTTTAAAATAAACCCAATCGGCATATTCACGATTCACTAACCTGACACTTGCAATCATAAAAAATGAGTAGCAAAATATTAATCTTTCACTCCCTACACTGCTATATTTTGCATTTCTTGCACTTTTCATGACCGATATTTCAAATGTATGACAATGTACAAATATGTCCTAAATTGTTTCACAAACGTCCAGTTCTATAATGTAGTTATAATATTTTTTGTCTAGATCTTTTTACTTTCTTACCTAACTACAAACGTAATAAATTACTTCATTTAACACGATGTGTGGTCAGAATCCACGTGGGTCCTTGATACCGAAAAATCGATTGGCGGCAAAACGTGTGTATGTGTGTCTGTTTTTCTGTCTGTAACCAACGTTAGCGCCTAAACATTTTTAGATGATTGTTTTCAAAAATTGATTTTCTCCCATTGATCTAAACAAGCATGAGATCGCGAGACTAAAATGGACATTTTGATTTTGCGGTGTACATTACATGAATCCTTAACAACATTTTGAAAATGTTCTCAAAAATGGCTCCAAATGATTTGATTATCCTTGATCATCGGATAGCAAAGAGAATGCCCTAAAAGTGGTACAGGTTTCGTTTCCACTAGAAGCTCTTAGATTGTCAAAAATTGTAAAATTTCAAACTCTGTTTGCAGTGTTAATACGACTACAGCATCAAAGACAGACATGTCTTCTTAATGAAATCTCATGATCAAAGATCTTAAAATAATGTCCTTGAACATTATTCAAAAATATGAGTAGTTTTCGCGAAAGTAGAGGTAATATAAGCAATTTTCTAATAATTAGGTTCCTAAAAACTGCTCCAAATTTACCTTTTAAAATTTTTCCTGGTGTGTATCATAGGACGGTAAAAAATCCTTCTGGTTCCACTTTAGAATAGGAAATGCATTATCGAAAATGGCAAAAAATAACACCGTAAAAGTACAATATTGACGATAGACATTATTTTCAAAATTAGATCTTTAAAAATATAATGTAAAATGTTTTGAAGAAATGAATTGGTTTTGCAAAATTTCTACTTAAACTTATCGCAGTTTTAAAAAGGTTTTGGGAAAAACCGCTCCTTGTTTCAAAAATTGATTTCCACAGATACAAAAAAAGACGCTTAAAAGAAAGACGCAGGTTTAATATAAGTTGAACTATCTGAATTTTCGAAAATAGCGAAAGTTAGAAATAATGTGAGAGTGTGTGCTGTTGTAGCATCACTAATTTGTTTCTGGGTGACGTACTTTCTCTTTGGTTCGTTCAAGTCTTCACTCTGCTCTCTTAATTTTATGAAATGCAGTGAAATAATTACCGATAACTTATTCACCAATTTTCAAAGTGTGAGTGCTTTTCGTTAAAATGATCAAATTATTTAAATGTTACATAATTGTTACCTCATGTTAATAACATTGGTTTAGTTCAGTATTAATGGTGGCTATCCGAGAAAGTGTACTATATCCTGGTAGTAAAGTGAAATTGAAAAATTCCAATTACAAAATTATTTTAGTAGTATTCGTTTCTCATTTATTGAAACATAAAAAATACTTACCCGCAATGGCTTGTTTCTCACTGAATGAATAATAACCTAAAATTCTTCTACTCTCACATCTTTAAAAGTGTAGCTTCTGACCAAACCGCCATTTGTTGATTCTCATGCAGAGAAGCATCTGGGAAAAGGCATGAGAGAAAAGAAAACAAAACGATGTTAAAAGTTTCAACCCATGTTCCAGGCTAATTGGGAATCCAGAAAGTTTCTTTAACGGGCTTTTCGTTTTAAAGCTTGTTCGCATCACGTTATGTATGCATTGTAGAATACAGTTTTATAACAATGGATATTTGCTAATAAAATTTGGAAACAAAACCTTATTTGTAGGTTTGAGAGCTTGTATGAATGCAAATAATATTACCTTCCAGCAAATATGAAAGGAAAGTGTACTTCTTCTCTTTCAGGCATGCTGAACAACGTACATTTTTCAGTTTACTGGTCAATTATGAAGAATTCAGTTAGAAAAAGACTTTTCATCGGGTTGTGGAAAGAAAGAAATTGGCCAAGAGTTACTAAAAGATTAGGAGACCTTACTCTCTAAAGTCACTTTTCATTATGGAATAAATATTCTTACTGTGTCCCGCATTTTTATCTTTTACGAATTTCTCGTTTTCTCATTGTTATCTATTTTCTCGATCAAATATCCCACTTTCTTAAATTGCCTTGTCTTGGGTCCGCAAAGTTGATGTCATTTTACAACGATGCTTCAGTCACCTTTTCATTGTCTTCTTGAGGGCTGAAATGTGTTATTGAAATTATCGTTGGTTGTGGATTGATTTATTATTGATTCCGGGCGCGTCAACTACTAAGGTCATTAATTCCATGAGCGTAGTGCATTTATTTCCATTGGAGGTGATCGTCCTCCACTGGATGGCGAGATCCGATGCCAACCTACCTATGGGCTTGTGGGGTTTTCCACAACAAAGTATCTCCCACTAGTGAGGATCGCCCCAGCCAGTACAAGCTCTAAGCTCCCGACTGGTCTACCGTCATGTGTGGTAGTGTAGGGCATGTAAATGTAAGCCCGTGGAAGTAAGGGATGAGGATAGGATAAGGAAAATGAAGGAAAGATCGCGCGCAGTCCGTGGCTCGTTTGTTAGAGTACTGCTCCGGCATTCGTCTGGTTTTCATCGGAGAAACCATGGGAAACTAGCGATCAAAGCAGCCGGCCGCTAGAATTCTCCTGCAGACAGCAGCTGAATTTGACCTAGCTATGTAGATAATGTCGAAAATCTTACCACCGGTGGGGGTCGAACCCTAGGACCTCCCGATCAGAGGTCGTTGCAGTGGCTTCAATTGATGCCCTGAGCCACCTAAGCCGGTCGCGTTGGTTGGGAAAGACTTCCACTTTTTCTTTAAAAGGTTTTCCATTCTGGATCTGGTTTCCCTCTTATTCTCGCTGTACAAGTAATCATTTTAACCTACTGATAAATGATTAATATTGTTATTCCAACTGTATTGTTCGAAATCATAAGAGTCTGGGGATTTGGAAGCATCGAGAACTAGTATGTACTGGTTAGTATATCTCGAAAAGGACTGGCGAAATAAGCGCCCCCCCCCCTTTACGCGTCCTGTCTGAGCTCTAATATTGGGCAAACGGTATGATCTACTACTTATTGAGTCGGGTAAACGGAGGGAGGGGAAGAAGAGTGTGGGCGCTCGGGCGCGATCGGCTCTAGCCTATACACCGATTTAAACATAGTGTCACTTCAGGGTCACGTGGTGGAAGGAGAGAGGGATATTGTCATCAAATCGAGAGCTCCAATACCAACTATTCAAGTAAAGAAGCTCTCAATTGGATGACAGTGCCCTCCTTTCCGTCCATATCACCACCGTAAACTACCACTATGTTTAAATCGGAGTATAATTTACGGTTGGTGGCACGCGGACAACTCCAACGGTCAACCGCGAGTAATCTGGCCCCATCGCTTGCGTTTGAGCAACCCAGATCTTGAAGATAAAACATCCTCCCCTCCCTCCTCACGAGAAAACGATCTTCAGCTTCTACTTCATTCTCTTCGTCCGCGTTTGGCACACTCTTTCTTATACTTTATCACTTCCTAGAGTCTCGCAGCGTTCCTCAGCGTCTCCTCACCCCCCCACACACACACCCACATCCCACGGCCCATCGACGGCGATTATTTCCGCACTGCCAGTCGCGTGATTTCGTGACCTGCGAGCGACCGAAGGGGGCGGCACCTACTTTTCTTCCGCGAGTTTGTTTCTCAACAGCCATAAATCCTTGCTGGAAGCATATGTATGAGCGCCTCTATCCAAACTACTCCGAGCGAGCGGTGTTTGTGTCTCTTGAATTTAGCTCGTATTTCCTTGAAAGAAAACATATCAAAACCTGTAATGTTGCCATTTTTTTTAGATGAATTGTATGTTTGTTTGGAGAAAATCTTTGAGGAACTTTTGATTCAATAAAATTATTTTCCCTCCCTGCGAGGGACTCTAGATGCAGATGGTTTGTCAGTACTTTACTGTGTGACAATTGTTCTCTATTTTTATATCTTCATTGTTGATTTGCCTGGGGGCGAGATAGTTAATCATAATGTTGCTAATTGATTCGAATGAAGGGCAATCGAATTTAACCAACCAAACCTGTAGATTAAAACAACGTTTTATGAATGACAAACGTCTTGTAAAATATTATGAAATAGTTTAATTCAGTAACATATCACAAAGTAAATAACTTCAATTTATTTCTAAAACATGAAATAAGGAATAAGGAACTTTCGCAATAGAGTGAATAACATTTTTTTAAAAGTGTTTCATTACAGATTATTGTTCTTGTCATTCATTCAACCAAAAAACTGACGTCATGAGATGTCTCCATATGAAATATAATTAATTACATTTGTTTATCTCAATTAGCTGAGAGCAATGGTATTAGCAAATATGCAAGATATATTTTATTATTTTATAATCGAACATTTTTACCTTTGCACAATTCCTTTCCCTTGGGAAAGTGTGTTTGGCGAGACATTTGAGTGGCGGCAAATAGCTTGAAATTAGCAGGAGTTCGCATTTTGATGTTATTCCATGTTGCAGCAGACTTTTGACATCATTTCTATTATTTAGGAAAAACATATGTGCGTCCTTCAACAACTTGTTATTTATGGTTTTTAATATATTTTGCATTACCATAACTTTGACACGAGATGGTCAGAAGATGAAGAAAAGGCAATCTGAATACTATTGTATTTAATTTTATATTTAAATGAAATAATTATTTGAATTTGTTTTTAAAATTTGGAATGTATTTAAAAAGTATTGTTGGAATTATTTTTTGTTTAAGGAGGATTCAAATAATGTCTTGGATAACAAGAACGATTTTAATATTTTGTGACCTTTTTTCTTGAAAGAATAAAATGAAAGAAGTATTTGCTTAAAGTCTAGTAATACATTGTATCATTACATTGTCCTGGTTCTCCGGAAATAATATATTGTTCCTTTTAAGTTAAAAGATTTGCGACGACTAACAATGCGTTACAGGATAACTTAATAGTACTCTCTTAATGTTAGTACTTCCATGTTTTCTTAAACACTGAATAGTAATCTTATAATACTAAGTAGACAAAGAAATTAAACACATATTTATCTTCAACGTTCTTAATGCTAATTTACTTCGGTTTGTACATTTTTGTACTTCTCGGATTTAGGACCTACAAAATACACACATACACACAACCATAAGAAATCTCATGATTTTCTGCTTTACATCTATTGTTTAATCCCTTTTTTTAACTGCAGGTGAATTGTGTTCTAGAAATTGCGCAATTTGATTGACATTGTGTAAAAAATTGATGAAAGAAATAAGAATAATAAGAGTCCTGTATCTAAGTTCTTGGAAACGGTGAAAGATGTAAACCTCATTGAACCTTCTCGATATGAGCTCTGGTCTCTATATCTCTCCTACTTCCCCGACCCCAGTTCCGGTTGTTTGCTTCCGGAACAAAAATCAACATGAGACGTAGGAAGCTGCGCGTAATATTATGCCTCAAAATACAAAATGAGGGATGTTGGCTGAGAATTCTGGAGATGCCAAGGTACTTTGTGTCTTGAGAGGGAAGTTGATGATATAAGACAATTTCTCATAATAATATTTTTATTGTGTAAAGTAGCTTATCTCTAAGATTTTCAAATCCTATTAAAATTAATGTTTCAAATTTCAGAACGAATTTTACTACAAATAATCCTTCTCGCTATACTTCAATTTAAAGAGATGTTAATAGATCTGTAGTTATACACAACCGCTTAAGCAGCAAGAAGTTCGAGCCAATGTGTAAAAGAGTTGTCGCACCAGAATTGGAGAATTCGATTCTAGAAATACCCATCGATGTCTTATAATACTCCATTTTCAGTTGTTTGTTTTGGAATATTTGTAGGAAAGGAAGTTCTTGAAATTGGCAAGAGCAAGAATTTAGTGTAAGCAATAGCTGACAAAATTTGGTACTAAGCGTAGTACTTTGTGTCAACATCAAAATAAAACTTATTATAATATATATCTGAAGAACAAAAAAATATTTATATTTAGATGTTGCTTTTGAAACAATTAAATTTTAATAATTAATTTTAGTTATTAAAATGCAACACTATTTTGAAAATAGTTATCAAAACAAATATAAACGTTAATAATTAAAAAATGGAAGATACTAACTAATAGAAATAATAATTCTATATAGATTTATAGAATTCGAATTTATTGAGGATGACATATCCACAAGGAACCCAGTGAATTATTAAATCTGGGTAAGGTACTAAAACTACATCCAGTTACTAGAATGAGCAGGTACTCAGTTCAAGAATGTGGCTATAAGTAACAGGTGCATATTAAATTTGTATAAACGTATTTTAAATAACACATTTGCCGATTATAAGCTTTTTATGCGTCCAATTACTTCCATTCATACGCATGCTTAAATTATTTTGTTTTTAATATTAATATTAACAATGCATTACCTTTCGTCTCGAATATTTTACGTATTTGTATTAATCATAATAATGTTTTATTCAAAACACATGCACATCACTTATTTTCTTTATTAGAATTAACCAACCTAGGTTTGATAAAACGTAATTTATTTAAAAGAAATAGAATTGAAGAACCAAACAGAATGTAAAAGATATATTTCAAAAAGGAATGTAATAGGTAGGGAAAAGTAGTAAAAATGATGAATAAAGGTAAACATTTGTTTTGTTTAATAATGGCAAAGACACAATATTTGGCTTCTACTTTTTTTTAATGTGGTTCTACTCAAACATTTCGTTAGTACATGATAAGTTTATTATTTGAGAACTGAAATAGAAATTGATAAAATGTAATTATTTGATTTATTATAATACATATATTTTTTGAACAGCAATTGGGTATCACCCAGTGGCAGTTAATTGTTAATAATAATAATAATAATAATAATAATAATAATAATAATAATAATAATAATAATAATAATAATAATAATAATAATAATAGTAGTAATAATAATACAGTACAAAACGGAAATGCAATATTCATAATCACTAATATTAAGTATTATAACAATTATTTCAACCCTGTCATGATATACAATAATTATATGTTGGTGATACTAAAAATTAATACAAGTTACATCAATATTGGCTAAATTATATTTTAAAAAATGGAATTGATCGCGTTCACTACATGTCACTGCACTGCACTACACTGCACTGTTATGCTTTGCATTGCAGTGACAAGCACTTCACAGCACTTAGTTACTCATTTAACATCTATTATTCTCAGCTTGTTCTAACTTATTTCTAAAACATCGGACACTTAGAGGAAAAGCTTTGAAAGTTGGGCCTGGACTGAAGAATGAACATTTTAAAATTCATATGGGAAAGATATATTACTAATCATTTTGCTGGAAAGTCTTTAAAAAGACTGCGTATGTACATATTTAAAGAGGGTAGAATTCTAGAATTTGGTTGACAATTAAACTATCGAAATGAAGACTGTGTTGATCGTGCTCCTATATTATTTGTTCCGTTACTGTCCTTCATTGTACGGGCGGACTCTGATCCATCATACACGAGGAAAGCATGCAATATTTTATGAAGCTGTGATAAATTGTTAAGTGACAGAGAGGGCTATTCATTATGAAAAACGATGTTCAATACATGCTCTGCCAACCATCTACAAAAGAAATGACGTACTTTTATGGCCTCTTCATCGGAATAAATAGGCAGAAAAACGTTCTATGGAATTTCATTCAATGCTTTTCATGAGAGGAAGGTTTGGAAAATACTTCGTTCCTCAACATACTTTTCTAGATAGTTCGCTTAACGAGTTAATTATCTTTTGTTTGAAAAATTTTTCGAGAAGTAATAAGCTTGCGTAAATGAATACTTTATTTTAAAAAGTGCATCGATGAAGAGAATTTCATATATAGAGAAAGGGATATTTAATTTACTTCAGCATATATAGAAGAGTTAAAAACTAATTAAGCTACTTAAGCCTTTTTGAGCATTTTTGATGCAATAAAAATTAGGGCGAATAGCTGTGTTTCATTTTAATTGATAGAAGATAATTAATCATTTTATTTGGTTGTGAATTAATTATTAAAATCATGAAACCTTTGTTCACCAGATAGCGCTAACATTCATAGAATTGCCGTAATTTTTTTAATGCCATAAGTGTCTGTTACTACTGGAATACATTTATTATTTGGCCAATTAATTATTGTCAGACCAAGCTGTTAACTAAGACGTTATTCATGTTCGCAAATATTCATCATTGTGTTCATTTCATTATATTTTTTAGCCTGATGATAAAGAAATATTCCTTGAATCTGTAGTAAGATCTGGAAATGCACATATTTGCAATTTACATAATGCCATTTGAATGAAATTTACATGCTGCCTTGGTTTAGCCATAATTCATTGTCCAAATTCAAAATGTGTTATATATTGATATCAATATGTGTATCAATGTATATAATATATACTGATTACGATGAATGAGCTGGTAAGTCATAAACGTTGAATTTTCAACTTTCATTTGAAGTAAATCAAGGATTAATGATATTAAAACGAAGGTAATATAAAAACGAAACTAGGTTTTGTCTGAATATCAGTAATGCCTGATTTACACCATTAGTTTAAAAGTGTTTTTTGCTTTCTTGTAAAATTAAGTTTTTTTGACTCCTCAGCTTATTCACTGGGGTCAAAGAGGGTCAAAGATATATGTACAATATTGCCGTAGGTGTAAAATTAGAAATCTACTAGAAAAACATTCAATGCAAATATCTTTTCACTTTTAGTACATTCATATAATTAAAGTTAGTTGATCACATTGCAAGCATATGTTCCCTTAATCTCAGCAAATTAATGAAGATGTTCGTACGAACAATTTTCATTAGAAATATTGACGAAAAAATTGATGAAACAACGAAAAATTTGGAAAATATTCAAACCAAACTCATGTATCAACAGAGACATGTTTTCTCAGCTTATACTAATACAATAGTGAAATTGTTGAAAACTTGAGTACATGTATCCACTTTAATGGAGAGAAAAAAGACTATGCTCAACCAAACAAATACCATCAATACACGTTGAGACAGGAGGTAACAACTGGCCACTGGCGTAAAGAATCACTTGAAGAGGTAAGAGCCCCACAACAATCGACGAAAGAAGACGGCTGATTGGGAGAGTGAATGAGCAAGGGAGAGCGCGAGCAGACAGAAAGGTAATAGTACGAGAAAGCGGGAGGGTGATTGGTAGAGGTGAGTGTGAGGGGCGAGTGTGAGGGGCGAATGTGAGGGGCGAGTGAGGGGGGCGAGTGTGAGGGGCGAGTGTGAGCGGCGAGTGCGAGGGGCGAGTGCGAGGGCGAGTGCGAGGGGCGAGGGGCGAGTGCGAGGGGCGAGCGAGGGGAGCGCGAGGAGTGCGAGGGGCGAGTGCGAGGGGCGAGAGTGCGAGGGGCGAGTGCGAGGGGCGAGTGCGAGGGGCGACGCGAGGCGGCGAGTAGGAGAGGAGCGAGTGGAGGGGCGAGGGAGTGGGGGGGGCGGGAGGGGCGAGTGGGAGGGGGCGAGTGGGAGGGGCGAGTGGGAGGGGGAGTGGGGGGGCGGAGGGAGGGCGAGTGGGAGGGGCGAGTGGGAGGGGCGAGTGGGAGGGGCGAGTGGGAGGGGCGAGTGGGAGGGGCGAGTGCGAGTGGGCGGGGCGAGTGGGAGGGGCGAGTGCGAGGGGGTAGACCGAGGGGGTGGACATGCGCGAAGAATAGCGGAAGGGCAGGCGAAAGGGCGTGCGAGAGGGCGAGCGGAGCAGGAATCTACCCTAGCGTTGGAGGAAGGTGGCAACTATGCCCAAGCCCTCCTTCCCGCTCTGCCGAAATCCAGCTTTGCCCTCGCCATCTCATCGCCGACGCCTCCGAAGCCTTTGCGGGCGTGTTTTTGTACGTCGCAGCCGCGCGCGCCGCCATCGGCGGTCTCATTAGCGCCTGCCCCCCGGCTCGACACCCGCGCCGCGAAGCCGTGGATGTGGCCGGGGGGCGTAGCGGCAGATCTGGTAACGGGGAAGCCAGGGCAAAGTCATTGGACCAGGGAGGATGTAACGAAATATAGGAGGTGGAGGGACCAAGAAAATGGACGACAGATCTGGTAACGGGGAAGCCTGGGCAAAGTCATTGGACCAGGGAGGAAGTAACAAAATATAGGAGGCGGAGGGACCAAGAATATGGGCGGCAGATCTGGTAACGGGGAAGCCAGGGCAAAGTCATTGGACCAGGGAAGAAGTAACAAAATATAGGAGGCGGAGGGACCAAGAAAATGGACGACAGATCTGGTAACGGGGAAGCCTGGGCAAAGTCATTGGACCAGGGAGGGAGTAACGGAAATAGGAGGCGGAGGGACCAAGAAAATGGACGACAGATCTGGTAACGGGGAAGCCAGGGCAAAGTCATTGGACCAGGGAGGAAGTAACGAAATATAGGAGGCGAAGGAACCAAGGAAATGGACGACAGATCTGGTAACGGGGAAGCCTGGGCAAAGTCATTGGACCAGGGAGGAAGTAACGAAATATAGGAGGCGGAGGGACCAAGAAAATGGGCGGCAGATCTGGTAACGGGGAAGCCAGGGCAAAGTCATTGGACCAGTGACGAAATAACGAAATATAGGAGGCGGAGTGACTAAGAAAATGGACGACAGATCTGGTAACGGGGAAGCCTGGGCAAAGTCATTGGACCAGGGATGAAGTAACGAAATATAGGAGGCGAAGGGACCAAGAAAATGGACGACAGATCTGGTAACGGGGAAGCCTGGGGCAAAAGCCACTGGACCAGGTGAAGTAATGAAATATAGGAGGTGGAGGGACCAAGAAAAATGGACGACAGATCTGGTAACGGGGAAGCCTGGGCAAAGTCATTGACCAGAGGAAGTAACAAAAATATAGGAGGCGGAGGGACCAAGAAAAATGGGCGGCAGATCTGGTAACGGGGAAGCCAGGGCAAAGTCATTGGACCAGTGACGAAATAACGAAATATAGGAGGCGGAGTGACTAAGAAAATGGACGACAGATCTGGTAACGGGGAAGCCTGGGCAAAGTCATTGGACCAGGGACGAAGTAACGAAATATAGGAGGCGAAGGGACCAAGAAAATGGACGACAGATCTGGTAACGGGGAAGCCTGGGCAAAGTCATTGGACCAGGCAGGAAGTAACGAAATATAGGAGGCGGAGGGACCAAGAAAATGGACGACAGATCTGGTAACGGGGAAGCCTGGGCAAAGTCATTGGACCAGGGAGGAAGTAACGAAATATAGGAGGCGGAGGGACCAAGAAAATGGGCGGCAGATCTGGTAACGGGGAAGCCAGGGCAAAGTCATTGGACCAGGGACGAAATAACGAAATATAGGAGGCGGAGTGACCAAGAAAATGGACGACAGATCTGGTAACGGGGAAGCCTGGGCAAAGTCATTGGACCAGGGACGAAGTAACGAAATATAGGAGGCGAAGGGACCAAGAAAATGGACGACAGATCTGGTAACGGGGAAGCCTGGGCAAAGTCATTGGACCAGGCAGGAAGTAACGAAATATAGGAGGCGGAGGGACCAAGAAAATGGACGACAGATCTGGTAACGGGGAAGCCTGGGCAAAGTCATTGGACCAGGGAGGAAGTAACGAAATATAGGAGGCGGAGGGACCAAGAAAATGGGCGGCAGATCTGGTAACGGGGAAGCCAGGGCAAAGTCATTGGACCAGGGAGGAAGTAACGAAATATAGGAGGCGGAGGGACCAAGAAAATGGACGACAGATCTGGTAACGGGGAAGCCTGGGCAAAGTCATTGGACCAGGGAGGGAGTAACGGAAATAGGAGGCGGAGGGACCAAGAAAATGGACGACAGATCTGGTAACGGGGAAGCCAGGGCAAAGTCATTGGACCAGGGAGGAAGTAACGAAATATAGGAGGCGAAGGAACCAAGGAAATGGACGACAGATCTGGTAACGGGGAAGCCTGGGCAAAGTCATTGGACCAGGGAGGAAGTAACGAAATATAGGAGGCGGAGGGACCAAGAAAATGGGCGGCAGATCTGGTAACGGGGAAGCCAGGGCGAAGTCATTGGACCAGGGAGGGAGTAACGGAAATAGGAGGCGGAGGAACCAAGAAAATGGACGGCAGATATGGTAACGGGGAAGCCAGGGCAAAGTCATTGGACCAGGGAGGAAGTAACGAAATATAGGAGGCGGATGGACCATGAAAATGGACGGCAGATCTGGAAACGGGGAAGCCAGGGCAAAGTCATTGGACCAGAGAGGGAGTAACGGAAATAGGAGGCGGAGGAACCAAGAAAATGGACGGCATATCTGGTAACGGGGAAGCCAGGGCAAAGTCATTGGACCAGGGAGGAAGTAACGAAATATAGGGGGCGGATGGACCATGAAAATGGACGGCAGATCTGGAAACGGGGAAGCCAGGGCGAAGTCATTGGACCAGAGAGGGAGTAACGGAAATAGGAGGCGGAGGAACCAAGAAAATGGACGGTAGATCTGGTAACGGGGAAGCCAGGGCAAAGTCATTGGACGAGGGAGGAAGTAACGAAATATAGGAGGCGGAGGGACCAAGAAAATGGACGACAGATCTGGTAACGGGGAAGCCTGGGCAAAGTCAGTGGACCAGGGAGGAAGTAACGAAATATAGGAGGCGGAGGGACCAAGAAAATGGGCGGCAGATCTGGTAACGGGGAAGCCAGGGCAATGTCAGTGGACCAGGGAGGGAGTAACGGAAAATGGGAGGCGGAGGAACCAAGAAAATGGACGGCATATCTGGTAACGGGGAAGCCTGGGCAAAGTCAGTGGACCAGGGAAGGAGTAACGAAATATAGGAGGCGGAGGGACCAAGAAAATAGACGACACATCTGGTAACGGGGAAGCCAGGGCAAAGTCAGTGGACCAGGGAGGGAGTAACGGAAAATGGGAGGCGGAGGAACCAAGAAAATGGACGGCATATATGGTAACTGGGAAGCCTGGGCAAAGTCAGTGGACAAGGGAAGGAGTAACGAAATATAGGAGGCGGACGAACCAAGAAAATGGGCGGCAGATCTTGTAACGGGGAAGCCAGAGCAAAGTCAGTGGACCACGGAGGGAGTAACGGAAAATAGGAGGCGGAGGAACCAAGAAAATGGGCGGCAGATCTGGGAACGGAGAAGCCAGGGCAAATTCAGTGGACCAGGGAGGGAGTAACGGAAAATGGGAGGCGGAGGAACCAAGAAAATGTTTGGGAATGTATGAAGTGGTTGTCGGCGGGTGGGAATAGAAAGAAGGCTTTTGAGTGGTAGTGAGTAAGACGAGAGAATGTAATGAAGAAGGGAACGTATAGTATAATAAAGAATGATAGATAATAAAAACTTACAAGCGTTGGCTCTGATACAAAGTGTTAATTTAATACTCACGAGTTTAAGCATATTTTGTGAAGTATTATAAATAGAGTGGAGAAGTGGACCCTAGAGGGCCGATATTGGGAAACAGATGAGTTGAAACAAAGAAAAGAAGGAAAATGGGAAACATGAAAACGGCGAGAGGATACTCCTAAAAAGAAATGATTTTCTCGTTCATTACGGCAACTTTAGAAAATTTTCGAAGGCTAAAACCAAGTCGAGGCCGACGGTACATGAATAGAAACGAAGATTACAATGATGGTAGGAATGAGAATTGTGGACTCCAGAATTAGTGGAGTGTAAATGGAGAAGAGGTAGAGGGAAATTGATAATAAAGCAAGAGGTGCATCATACTACAGAATAATGTAAAATGTCCTGAAAAGATCGAGTGAAACGTGAGAGATTATACATAGTAGAAATTTGTTCAAAAGGTTCAAAATTTACCAATGTGAGGAAAAAGAAGAAACATTCCAAGATTTTTAATTAACAATACAGAGATAACTACAAAGAAATGAAATAAAAATTAACATTGTTATTTAAAAAGGTCACAAAGTTATTTTTTCTACATCCTGATTCGCACTGCAATGTTTCTGAGTTGCGAGTTACATTTTAGCATCAACATCTGGTATAAAGTCACATGTATCTGTTAAGGTGATTCTATTCATGCTACAATGAGTAGCCCAAACAACGTTTAAAAAATCTGACGACATGCTCGCAACGAATTGCTCGTAAGTAGACTAGATGGTAAGAGTGACATTTTATCTGAAGCTACTGATACCCACACCATTGTAAACACAGTAGAGGTTGCAAACCAGCAAAAACAGAAAGGTTGGGCAACACCCATAGCCTGCGCAAGCAGTCCAGGTTGTATGCATCATGAAAATACGCCTGATATTTCCATTACTTAAAAGGCCACAACGTAACTTTCAGACGCAATTTTTCGATGCATGCAAAAGAATATCTTAATGGTTTGCATGTATTTACTAGCGCTGCATTCCTGAGAAGTATGGGAAGAGAAGAACGGGAAGACCCAGGAGATACGAAGAAGCAGCCAGTTGAGTTAGCTCTTCACAAGAGGATGACGGGAAGGTGGAAGGAGTTGGCGAAAGACCAGAGAAGGCCAGGAGGAGCCGGGGAGGAGGACGAGGTAGCGGTGCGGTCTGCTCCTCGGTCGGGGGGGGGGGGGGGTCCCGCGGGGGCCCGGTGCCGACGCTTCCTGCTCAGCTCGATGGAGCTCACCGGCTGAGTGAGCTCAGAACCAGCATTGTGAACCAGCGTTGTGTCGGCAGAAACTGAGAGCGGGATGCCCTGTGGTCCATGTCCCAATCTTCCGCTCTAGATAGTTAGCTGTGACGAGTTCAGCAGCCTAACTGATGGAGAGTTCTAGCGATCGGCTACTGTGATTGGTTGTTTTCCGTTGTTTTCTCTAATCAATACGAGAGGAAAGCAGGAGCAGTACTCTAACTAACGGGTCACGAACTGCGCGCAATATTTATTTCATATTTTTAAAGGGGGCCTTGTCGAATAAACAAGTTCCCAGAGGTTAGCTCCGTCTGATTATTTCTATTTCAAAAAATTGTAGGCTGCTGCCTGGCCTCTAGACGGTAATAATATTTGACTTATTGTTTGCTGACAAGAAAATACATCTATAAGTTCTCACCTGGACCCCGTTGTGTGCGGATCGTGTCCGCCGCTCCGTAGGCTTACCTTGCTCGACAGTGAACGCGCCAAGATAAGGAGAGGCGAAGCTATAACTTACCGCTTTAGTATTTGACATTGACATTCACAAAACAAAAATAATTCTCCGTTTTGTGTTATTATTATTCTAATATTTTTTCTCTTTTCTGTTATAGTCTTTGTATATTGATTCTGGAAAGTACCAATGGGGGATTTTTCTGCAAATTATTATTTCTTTGATCGTTTTATTTTGAATTATCATATTTACTTATTATTTCGAATCGAAATAGATTGTATATTTTCATTGTGTTATTAAAAAAATATTTATTTCCTCACCCCTGCCCCATCGTCTCCTCTTTAACGCTCGTGGCTCGTTTGTTAGGGTACTGCTCCAACATTCGTCTGGTGATGATCGGAGAAACGACGGAAAACTACCGATCAGAGCAGCCGGCCTCTAGAATTCTCTTCCAGACAACGACTGAATTCGACCTAGCCGAAAAGCTAGTGTCGAAAATCCTGCCGCCGTCGGCACTCGAACCTAGGACCTCCCGGTCAGAGGCGCTGCAGTGACATCAGTTGATGCACCGAGCCACCTCTCCCGGTAATGACCGAAGCAGTCGACGTGCCAGGAAACATCAATCAACCAATCAATCGTTGGAGCGCGAGGGCCTACCGCCCCACACCGGCGCGGGCCTCTTGTGGGCCGCAGCGCTACTCCGCAGTGTCAACAACCTCCAACCAGGGCCGCTCTTGAGCCGCTCTTGAGCCGCCTTGATTGGCGACGCTAATTAAAATTTTAAATTGATTAAATCTTGGCGATCAGCCGGCTCGATGGATGATTAGTCGGCACTCAATCGGATTCCACGGCGGCTTTCCTTCCCGGGAATAATTGATCGCACGAGGGACGCGCCTGTTTGCGAGCGGGGCCCTGCCGCCGCGAATGACGGCGCAGCTTTCGCACAAAGATGACCCTATTTGCGATGCACAGTCATCTATTTATAAGCACAGAAACAACAGCGACCGCTGCGGAACGGTGCATAGGACATGTTTGATAATCCTTCGAAAATTGACACTGGCTTTCATTTAACAGCAGACAACAACAAGCACTTATTCATTGAGTAGCAAAGCAATTTCGCTTCTTGTTTACCAACTAAATATGTCAATAGGATGATGTGATGTCGTGTATTTTGTTTTTCGCTCGATCCATGGAAACGCGTAATTTTTAGAGCAATGCTTTCTGTAAATTTGTGACTGGTGATATTCAATTTGGATATCAACTCACGCTTTCATATTTGAATCTGTCTTTGTAGTTATAATAAAGTTAATAAGCTTTGTTGACTGTGAATTGTTTGGCACCAATATCGTAATTGACACACACACACACACACACGAGCGTAACGTATCGTTGTTTTCAAATGTTATTGGGGATGATTGTTTATCACTAAAGGATCCGTTATGTCAATGTTCGCGTATTTATATATTAAATGGAAAAATTAAATAACTGCTTGTAAGATGATAAGAGTCTACTAAACAGCAAGATTAAGAGATTTGATTAGTCATTATTGTCTCTAATTATCTCGTATGCTTTTCAGTGATTATAAGTAACTGACAAACACGCATAGTAAGTTCCATTGAATTTAACTTTTTGTCTTAATTTTACATGCAAAAAAGAGAACTTGTGAAAATTTGTGAAAATAGCGATCAATGAAAATACAAAATATGCTGTTCACTAGGTTTCTTAAAAACTGTCAGTTATATTCTCAAAAAGAAATATGTATCATTCACAATTGGATTATCAAGTTTTATTTGAATATCATTCTCATGTGATCATATCTGTCCTGAAATTATGCTCTGTCTTGAAATACATGGAAAGATTTGTCTATAACCCCAAGTAACAATCACTTGAAGTGAAACGTGTTTTCTAGTCTGAGACAATCGGACTTAACCAATAATACCTAATTTCTGGTATGTTTTAGTTTCTTTCAATAGCGTTCAATTCATTGTTGATCATAACATTCAAAATCTTTTCACTAATGCCTGAGTATTTCTATTCACAATTACGGCTCAACCACTTTTTTAAAACATTCCGATTCCTACGAACATGTAAGTAATAAAATATAAAGATAATGTGCATATTTCAATGCATGTTTAGTTCCTAGTCCCCAAGGAGCTGTACCTATTAACTCAGGAGTGCCCGCAATATGTAGACTGACGCCAATGCTCGCAATGTATCTCTCAGAAATATCTACAAATTTTTCTAAATGCGAATGATCTGAAGGTCAATTTACTCAAATACATATTTTATTCAGTTTGTATGTCTCCCAATGGAATTGTTAATGAATCATATACTGCTAAATTCTTTTCTGAATACTTATGGGGAGGAAGGTAAAAATTGACAAAGTACTCGCAAAAATCATTAAACATCTTATCATTTTATTAAATAATATTAATTACCATTTCCACAAATTATTTTGGAATGTTCTAAACAAATATATATTTAAATTTTTCACAAAAATATTTAGAAAGTCTTACTTTTTTACCATTTTGCAAGGTTCTTATTTTTTTCATTTCCATAGAGACGTCTACTGCACATCTATCTCTTAGGTAAGAAATTATGACAGTCAATTGTAGATATGACAAATTATTACATTTTCTGAGTATGCACTTGCCATATACACGGCTCAAAAAACTCCCATGATACTAGTACCATTCAGTCCAGAATCTCACAATGCACTTCTGGCATTGCACCCAACGTGAATGACGGATATCGTGCAGTGCAGCTATCAAACATGCTCACGGGAAATAATTCAGTGAAAGGATAAAAATAGAAGGCCAGGCTATACAATGAAGGAACACATGAAATATCAGACGACTACTGCATCGCAACAATTCAGGACCATAAAATTGCCATGGCTTGGATCTCACTGATCTATTGCGAGCACTCCCGGGTTAATGTGTGGTTTTTGAGCTACTAAGTAATAAGATAAATTCTCATCGAGATTAGGAGAGCGGATGGGAGAATGGGTAAGGGCGAGAGGGGCGAGACGAGGCGCTGCTATCTCATTTCCGGTTCTCCGGAAAGCACAGCTGACGATCCAAAAGCAGTTGTCTCTGGTCATCTTGTTGATTGGCTGTTTGGGTGCTAGTGATTCCGGGCACATCAACTACAAGCGTCATTAGTCCCGTAAGTGTAGTGTATGTTTACCTCGGGTGGTGATCTTCCCCTGCTGGATGTCGACATCCGACGCCGGCCTACCATCGGCTAGCGGGGCTTCCCATAACCAGGTATTTCCTACCAGCGAGGCACCACCCCAGCGGGGTCCTAAGCTCCCACCGTGTGAGTTAGTGTAGTGCATGTTAGTGTAAGTGTGTGTAAGGGGGAGAGGATAGGACAAGGAAGAAGAAAGCGGCCCGTTTGTTAGAGTACTGCTCCAGCATTCGTCTGGTGTTGATCGCCACCCCACCACCCCGACCGATCTCCCAGCATGTGTGATAGTGTAATTGTGCGTGTAAGTAGGGGTAAGGATAGGATTAGGAAGAGGAAGGAAAGATCGCGCCCGGTCCGAAACCCGTTTGGTAAGGTCCTGTTCCGGCATTCGCCTTGTGTTTAATCGGAGAAATCACGGAAAACTACCAATCAGAGCAGCCGGCGACTAGAATTCTCCTCCAGACAGCGACGGAATTCGATCTAGCTAACATGTTAGTGTCTAAAATGTTGCCAATGTCTGGACTCGAACTTAGGCCCTCACAGTCAGTGACTGCAGTGACTTGCATTGAGCAACCTTTCCCGGTATAGTCCTCTTGTAAGCGTTGCTGTACCCAAGAAAAGAATTTTTTTTGTCATTACTCCTCTGAGTCAAAATATACGTTATAGAATATTCCCCCGCTGGATGATAATATCCGTCGCCGATCTCCACGTCAGCTAACGGGGTTTTCCCAAATCAGGTATCTCCCACCAGCGGGGCACCGCCACACCCTGGACCGACTCTACGTTCCCGACATTCTATGTAGTAGAATAGTGCATGTTAGTGGAAGTGAGTGTAGGAAAGGGCAAGGGATGGAAAGGAAAGATCGCGTGCGCTCCGTGGCTCGTTCGTTCGGGTTTAGCTCGGGTATTCGTTTGGTGTTGTATGGCTAAAGCACGGAAAACTACCGATCAAGGCAGCCTGCTTGTAGAATTCTCCTCCAGACAGCGGCTAAATTCGACATAGCTATCTAGTGCCTGAAATTCAGGCACCATCGAGACTTGAACCGTAAGATCTCTCGGTCAGAGACATTGCAGGGACATTACTTGATGCCCCGAGCCACCTCTTCCGGTCTTTCACTAAAGGTTAAGAAAGATTCTAAAAAAAGGCAATACTTCCTTGCCTAGAAAAAAATGAACCAATATTTCACTGCCTAGAAAAAAATGAACCAATACTTCCTTCCTCAGAAAAAAACAATATTTCATTGCCTAGAAAAAATGAACCAATATTTCATTGCCTAGAAAAAGTGAACCAATACTTCCTTCCCTAGAAAAAATGAACCAATACTTCCTTGCCTAGAAAAAATGAACAATACTTCCTTCCTCAGAAAAAAACAATATTTCATTGCCTAGAAAAAATGAACCAATACTTCCTTCCCTAGAAAAAATGAACCAATATTTCATTGCCTAGAAAAAGTAAACCAATACTTCCTTCCCTAGAAAAAATGAACCAATATTTCATTGCCTAGAAAAAGTGAACCAATACTTCCTTCCCTAGAAAAAATGAACCAATATTTCATTTCCTAGAAAAAAATTGAGAAAAAAACAACACAATGCTGGTGTCCATCGTTTGCTCCGTCCTCACTCTGGAATGCGACTGTTAAAACTATTGCATCCGTAGGCAGCAACAAGTCCCCGCGTTTTCGGCAGGTCTGCAGGCCACCCACAAAGGTGGCCTTTGACAACGTGACCTCCGCGTCGGTCGGTAATTGGAATGCTTGTTCTAATTGTGCCGAGTCCACCCCAAGGGAATGGCGGCGGAGGCAGTCCTGCCAACGACAGGGCGGGTCAGAGGTACAGCAATGCGGCCTCTACAGATAGTGCCGATGAGGAGTTCGGCAATATGAAGGTATTGCAGCGGGGAGCAACGGGGTTTCAAGGCTGTGCATGTCGCTGGGTGTAGCATCGGCGACGCCCGGGTCAGAACAAGTGACGGTCGTAGAGTGTAAGCGCCGACCTCAGCGTAAGTGGCGGTAAGTAGATGATGGTGCAGACGGCGGTGTGGGCAGCAATGTAAGTTGAGTTGGCGATTTAGACGGCGCTGTATTCATCGGCATAGCCATCGGTGTGGGCGGTAATGTTAAGGGTGGCTGTGCGGCGTGGCTGTTGAGCTTGCGATGGAATCGATGGTGAGGGAGGCGGTGGAGACGCTAACGGATTTTCGACACTAGCTTTTCAGCTAGGCCGAATTCAGTCACTGTCTGGAGGAGAATACTAGAGGCTGGTTGCTCTGATCGGTTGATTTTCATGGTTTCTCCGATCAACACAAGGCGAATGCCGGAGCAGTACCCTACCAAACGGGCCACGGACCGCGCGCGATCTTTCCTTCCTCTTTCTTGTCCTATCCTCTCCCCTTACACACACTTACACTAACATGCACGACAGTACCACGTATTCCGGGAGACCGGTCGGGAGTTTAGGGTTTGTCCCGGCTGGGGCGGTGCCTCGCTGGTGGGAGAGTCCTGGTTAGGGGAACGCCACTAGCCGACGTTAGGTCGGCGCCGGATCTCGCCATCCAGCGGGGGAAGATCACCGACATCTCT
>BLKR01004635.1:0-48265 GCA_011170035.1 Teleogryllus occipitalis | reverse complement strand
ACAGCAATTGATATGCAAACAACTCTACAGATTAGTCTTAATATGTAAATGGTCATTCCTAAATTACATACCACTGCACAGAAATTCATCCCATATTGAAGAAAAACTTTTACTGGGTTTACAAAATCATAAATTACTTTCCATTTTTCCAATTTGTGCAGGAGAGCTGAATAATAGAAACCAAGAACTCCCAGATTTATACATTTGCTTAGACAAACTTTTTTAGATAAATTAACTTTTTCTCATATTTTATCGAACAATATGGATGAAATCATTCATTGGCAGCCATTGATATACAAAAGAATAGCGCAGATTAGTCTTGATATGAAGTTATTGAAGAAAAACTTTTACTGGGTGGGCTGAAAACATACAAATATTTTCCATTTTACCAATATGAACATGAATACTGAAAAATAGAAAAAAAGGACTCCCAGATTTGCTTAGGCAAAATATTTTTAGACAAATTAAGTCTTTCCAATTATTTATTGAAGAATATATATGAATTCATTCATTCATTAGGAGCCAGTGACATGCAAAACAACTGCACATAATAGTCTTAATATATTGTAATGACCATTGCTTAATTACCAACCACTCCACTAAATTTCTTCACATGTAGAAGAAAAAAGTACAACTGCAATTAATATGACAAACAACTGTACAGATTAGTCTTAATATGTAAATGATCATTCCTAAATTACACACCACTGTTCAAACTGCCTTCGCATATTGAAGAAAAAATTACTGAATGGACTGAAAACATATACACATTTTACATTTTACAATTTTGAACTAAGAACTATGTAAATAGTCAAATTGAGAGTCCTAATGAACAGCTGTCCTACTACTTAGAGAATTATTCACATTTCTCCCCTTCTTGCGTTATTTTTTCGAATGGGGCGTAAGTACTTCAGCAAGTCGATCTTCCCTCTGAGTAACCGATTCAAAATTTTAGTAGACTGCCCATCTCTTGGCATTTGTAATATGTTTTGACAATTGCGACAGTCGTTTAGTCAAACAATTCAGTTGTCACAAATTTCTATAAAAGACGACGTTTAGATTGTATATTGTATATAGACGTTTAGATATGTGTATATTGTACATTGTACATTACTGTATATTCTGTACTGTATATTATTGTACTTTTTATTCTCTCAACCTACCTCAATTATTAAACACTTTCAAAGTCACAATGATTTCTTGCCACTTAGTATATAACACGGACAAAGAGCAATACATGAACATTGACATTATTTACCACTTCAGTTACGGCTTTCTTTCAAATATTCACATAGGGACATTACATAACCTTATTCAAACTCTAATGAATTTCGCAATAATTCTGCACATTGATGAAATCAGTAGTAGATCTCAAACGTCATCCTCTGGTGGCGCGCAGCTAAACTATTGACATTGATGCACTCTTCAATCTGTGATGTAAGGCTAGGCGAAAAATGTCCAGAAAAGTAATTATTTTGAAAATATATTACCGTTTATGTTTGTAAATCATAGCCTATAGTACTCCAGGCCTTTAAAAGATGCTAGCACAAAAGTTTCATCAGCATTGGTTCAGTAGATTCAGAGATTATCGCGCTGGAAGACAACGCACTTGTCTTTATATATTAGTATAGATATAGATTAGTGTTCTGAATTTTGAATGTGCAATTCCCGACATTCGATGGAGCTGCAATTCTAATTTTGAGGCGGAATCATCATGGGGGTGATTATATTAAGATAGTTTACTTGGTGAATGTCAAGATTGTGTCATAAGAAACACAATTTCATTATGTATGATACTGATTCATTTTGGATAATAATTACACTATATATTAATAACACAGTTATTCAGTTATTAATTACTAAACCCTTCCACTTGAAACGAGAAAACCACTCAGAACGTTGAACTCAACCCAGAACGATGCCTGCGATAATAATTGTTATCGTGGCTCATATGAGGATCTCCGTGCACACCCTCGTGAGAACGAGCCACGTGCTACGATTTGAACATATCATGAATATTCAGTGTAACCAAGCATGATTCAATTTAGCAACGAGCATGTTCATTTAAGGGAATATGTGCAAACCACTAAGTTGGGCGCAGTAGGCCCCTTTCCCACGGCGCCTCCTCCCTCCCCCCCCCCGCTGGCAGCACCGCCTCCGGGACCCCCCGGCTGCGTCGCGCGGCGGCAACTCGCTTCATCATTCAGAGCGACGCTCCGCTTCGGCGACGCTCTCGGCACGCGCTTCCGCTTCTCGCGTGCCCCCACCCACTTCCCTGTCACACTCGCTCCGTCACGCACTCTCTCCGTAACGCTAACCGTTACTGTTAGCGTTTCAGCCTTGTTTACTCATATTTGCGGGTTCAAACGCGATCGAAACCTTGCATTTTTAAGGGATAAAATCATTTTCACATTCTTTCAACGGTGGGAAAGTAAAGCTGCATGTCCCTTGTAGATTTTCTGCATGCAAAAGGCCAAGTTCGCAAAGTGATGCTCCGTTTTGGGCGACGCTCTCGGCGCTTACGTCCACTCCTCGCGTGCCCCATACTTCTCCCACCCACTTTCCTCACATACTCGCTCCGTCACGCACTCGCTCCGTAACGCTAACCGTTACTGTTAGCGTTTCGGGCTGTTTTACTCATATTTGCAAGTTAAAACGCGATCGAAATCGTGGATTTTTAAGGGCGAAAAATCATTTGCACGTCCTTCATTGGAGGGAAATAAAGCTGGATGTCCCATGTTGTAGATTTTCTGCACTTAGAGGTTGTCAAGTTCGTGAAGGTGATGCACCGCCTCAGGCGACGCTCTCCACGCACACATTCGCTCGTCACGTGACCCACCCTCCTCCTATCCACTTCCTTTACCCACTCGCTCCGTCCCTTTCTCATTTTGCCTGTAAGTAGATTCTGAGTAAACGATTTTCTGATTTGCGCTTGTCCTTAAATTTTTCGCAATTCCCTTGATGTTTCAATCGCTGATCGGCGGCGTTGGAGGTATTGTCATTATCGTTTCGGGCTGTTATACCCATATTTGCGGGTTCCAACGCGATCGAAACCGTGGATTTTTAAGGACGAAAGTTCCATCTCACGTCCTTCATTGGAGGGAAGTGAAACTGGATGTCCCATGTCGTAGATTTCCTGCATGTACAAGGTTGTAAAGTTCATCAAAGTGAAGCTCCGTTTCGGCGCGCATATCCGCTCCTCACGTGCCCCATCCTCCCCCCACCCACCCACTTCCCTCACACATTCGCTCCGTCACGCACTCGCTCCGAAATGCTAACCGTTTCTGTTAGCGTTTCGGGCTGTTTTACTCATATTTGTGAGTTCAAACGCTATCGCAACCGTGGATTTTTATGGTCGAAAATTCCGTCACACGTCCTTCTTTGGAGGGAAAGTAAAGCTGGGTGTAGCGTGTTGTAGATTTACTGCATGTGAAAGGTTGTCAAGTTCAAAGGTACCAAAGTGAAGCTCTCGGCGCGCACATCCGCTCGTCACGTGACCCACCCTCCTCCTGCCCACTTCCCTCACACACTAGCTCCGTCCCCATCTCATTTTCCCTTTAAGAAGATACTGAGAAAACGTTCTTCTAGTTTCCGCTTGTCCTTAAACTTTTCGCAATTCCCTTGATTTCTCAATCGCTGATCGGCGGCGTTAGTGGTACTACGGTTAGCGTTTCGGGCTGTTATACCTATATTTGTGGGTTCAAACGCGATCGTATCCGTGGATTTTTAAGGACGAAAAATCCTTAGCCCATCCTTTATTGGAGGGAAGGAAAGCTGGATGTCCCATGATGTAGATTTACTGCATGTTAAAGTCCGTCAAGTTCGTCCCATCCTCCTCTCAATCATTTCCTTCACCCACTAGCTACATTCCCATCTCATTTTGGGTCTAAGCAGACACTATTAGGGAATCATTCGTCTTATTTCCGCTATTCCTTCAAGTTTTCGCAATTCCCCAGATTTGTCAGTCGTGAATACATTTGATGGCATTAGTGGTTAGCGTATCGGTCTATTATACCCATGTTTGCAGGTTCTAATGTGGTCGAAACCGTGGATTGTTAAGAGCAAAATAATTGTTCATATACCTTCCTTCGTAGGAAAAATAAAGCCGGATGTCCCGTGTTGTAGATATACTGCATGCAAAATATCCTCAAGAATAAATTCTATGAACTAATTGCATATGTGTTGTGATATGAATTTCGTGATATCTTAGCAATAAGATAGTTGTTGATCTTGAAGGTCAAATAAATCAAACACGTATTGAAGGACTTGCATCTTTTTATGTAGAGTTAAGATCCATGAATCCAAAGTGATCGCAATGAAATGACCTATTTCGTCGCCTTTATGATACTTTTTCTCCGCTAGAGAGTAAACGGAGCGTATCAAAATTGCGTGATCAGACGGAAAAGCGTGTCTGATTGCCTGAGTCTCGCCTCGTAAAAAAGGCATCATTAAATTGAATTGAATACTCACACTCACTCAGACCAACATCTACATCTTTAGTACCCTGCATCTCTAGATTTCAAAATTGCGAGTCGTCCATTCCCCCTGTTCTTTACCCCCGTTTCTCGCTTTCTCTCGCTCGCTCTCCTCCTCTCCCACTTTTTTTTTATCCCTGTTTCCTTTCTCCAAGCTCTGTCTTCTCCAAGCGCATATTGTTTTCCAGTACAGGCGGAAAGACCATGCAGCGATGGGATAACGTCCCATCGCTAGTTTTATTGATGAAAGTTCTGAATTGAGAAGGAAGAATCTTGTAGAGAGGGCGGATTGTTCTTAATGTATGAACACGGATAAGGCATTCTTCTAAATTTATACCGGGAGCGGTAGCTCAGTGCTCCAACTGATGTCATTGCAGCGCCTCTGACCGGGAGGTCCTAGGTTTGATTCCTGACGGCGGCAGAATTTTCGACACTAGCTTTTCAGCTAGCTGTCGAATTCAGTCGCTGTCTGGAGCAGAGTTCTAGCGGTCGGCTGCTCTGATCGGTAGTTTTCCGTGGTTTCTCCGATCAACACCAGGCGAATGCCGGAGCAGTACCCTACAAAACGGGTCACGGACCGTGCGCGATCTGTCCTTCCTCTTCCTTGTCATACCCTCTCACCTTACACACGCACGCACACTAACATGCACTACACTACCACATATCCCAGGAGACCGGTCGGGAGCTTAGAGCTTGACCCGGCTGTGGCGGTACCCCGCTGGTGGGACAGTCCTGGTTAGGGGGAAACCCCACTAGCCGATGATAGGTCGGCGCCGGATCTCGCTATCCAGCAGGGGAAGATCACTGCCATCTCCCAACAAAAAAACATGCATTACACTTACGGGACTAATGACCGAAGCAGTTGACGCGCCTGGAAAGACGAAAAAATCAACCAATCAAAATCTAAATTTATAGATGAAAATTGCAAATCAAATTTGTGCAGTTGGCTTCGAATGAGCTATTTGTGTCGATAGCACGTTACCATTGGTCTTTGAATCTAGCAGGTTCCGATCCAGCAGGATTCATTTGAAAAGTTGCAACTAGGCGTTTTCGCGGCCTGTTGTTCTTTTACCGTCGCAACATGCCCTACTCTAACGAGATTTCGAGTTTATTTGTCTCTATTTTGCCAATTACCTAAATTTCGGATTCCAAGCCTTCCTTCTCCGACCCTCATTTAGTATTTCCCTGAACGTCAATTCACCACATCCAACCGACCCTTTGTCGTCTCTTCCATCTCTCAAATGCCCGGTCTCTCAATGCTTCGCTCTCCGCGTCCCGTTGTCTTTCGGTGCCCCTACCGCGCGCGGCCTTCCAACTCGACCGTGGAGCCACTAGCTATTCGCAACACGCGTATCTCTTTGTGAGCCAACTCATCCCGTTACTCGCATGGTCGCCGCCGGCGCCACTCCGACTGATGCGACCGCTATAGTTTCGACTCTCCACAGCCGCAGATCCGCGCGGATAAGGTACCTTTCCTGCGGGCGGCCATTCGCCAGCGAGGGCTGGATGCTGGGGCGGCGGTCAATAGTCGTAAGCTCTGATTAGGGAGAGGTCGCGCCCAGAATAGGGCGTGGACGGGGGGGGGGCGGTCGTAGGGCGCGGCCAGGCCTGACTCGATTTGTGACGTGCCCAGCGGGCAGCTGCTCCGGTGAAGGGTGGGGTTGGGGGATGGACGGCATCGGGCGCAAATGGGCGCTACGCGTAGATAGCGCTTGGGAGAGAGTGAATGAATGGGAGACCGGATGCGGCAATGAGAGACGAGATGTAGGGGCAGTAAACATCGCGACATGCAAAGGCCATGAGCGAGACCCTGCTGCCGGCGATTGGAAGTCGCTGATATGATTTATACTCTATAATATGCGTAATTGCGAAAGCAGAAGCGTTTCAAGTTAAAAGGTTGACGCGACATTTTATGTTGGTAAACGTAAATGAACCTATGTCGATATCCAGGGAAAAGACATGCGGAAAGAAATAAAGATAGCGACCGTGCTGCCAGCGATTTGAAGTTGCTGATATGATTTATACTCTATAATATGCGTAATTGCGAAAGCAGAAGCGTTTCAAGTTAAAAGGTTGACACGACATTTTATGTTGATGAACGAACCTCTCTCGATATCCAGGGAAAAGACATGCGGAAATAAATAAATATAGCGACCGTGCTGCCAGCGACTGGAAGTCGCTGATATGATTTGTACTCTGTAACATGCGTAATTGCAAAAGCAGAAGCGTTTCAAGTTAAAAGGTTGACGCGACATTTTATGTTGGTGAACGAACCTATGTCGATATCCAGGGAAAAGACATGCTGAAAGAAATAAAGATAGCGACCTTGCTGCCAGCGATTGGAAGTCGCTGATATGATTTTACTCATGCATAATTGCGAAAGCAGAAGTGTTTCAAGTTAAAAGGTTGACGCGACATTTTATGTTGGTAAACGAAACTATATATTCAGCGATATTCAGGGAAAAGACATGCGGAAAGAAACAAAGATAGCGACCGTGTTGCCAGCGACTGGAAGTCGCTGATACGATTTATACTCTATAATAGGCGTAATTGCGAATGCAGAAGTGCTTAAAGTTAAAAGGTTGACGCGACATTTTATGATGGTGAACGAACCTATATCGATATCCAGGGAAAAGACATGCAGAAAGAAACAAAAATAGCGACCGTGCTGGCAGTGATTGGAAGTCGCTGATATGATTTATACTCTATAATGTGCGTAATTGCGAAAGCAGAAGCGTTTCAAATTAAAGTGTTGACGCGACATTTTAAGTTGGTGAACGAACCTATATCGATATCCAGGGACAAAACACGCAGAAAGAAACAAAGATACCGAAACGCAGTAGTTGTTTGCTGCTTGTGACAATTACGTCACAAATAAGTAGTCTCGGGTGTTGTATACATTTTATTAGAACAACGTGGATGATACCATCATTATTAACATAACACAATTGTGCAAAGTTTGTACTCCAGTTTATAATAATTTTGCAGATTTTTGCGAAATCAGTTTTCTAATGAGCAACATTGAATTAAGGATTATTCCACACCAATCCACTGCAAGGAAGAACTGGATATATAGTGAAATATTATAATTTTCCTTCGAATTAGGAAATAAAAAATACGACTACAAATAAGTTCAAGACATTTCAGAAAAGATCACTCCAGAAAGGGAATGTTCTCAAGAGAAATTTAAGTGATCACAACTCCTTACATACTAGAGCGCAGCACTCTGTGTATAAACAACCTCCCACGTGAGATCGTCTTTGTGCGGCCTAGCAATGGAGACTCAAGGGTTTTCTGCGTTGAAGGGTAGGTCCTGGGGTTTGAGTCGCGATGATGACGGGAATTTCGTCACTAGCTAGCTAGAATTTAGCTGCTACCTGTAGGCGAATTCTAGCGGTCGGCCGCTCTGATCTATAGTATTCCTTGCTTCGTTCGATAAATAACAGGCGAATGTTGGAGAAGTTCCCTATCAACGGGCTACGGACCGCGCGCGATCTTCCCTTCCTCTTTCTTGTTCTATCCTCTGCCCTTACACAGACATACACACACTTACAATCACTGTACTACCAAACATTCTGGGACACCCGTCGGGAGCTTCGAGTTCGTTACTGCTGGGGCGGTGCTCTGCTAGTGGGAGATACCTGATTAGGAAAAAACCCGTCAGCCGACGTGTAGGTCGGCGCCGGATCTCAACATACAGGGGGATACGGTCGCCGTCACCTCCCGATGAAATAAATACACACTAAACTTACTGGACTATTGACCGTAGCAGTTGACCAGTACGCCTGAAAACAAAAAAATAATCAATCAATCAATCGAGTGTTCTGCAGCAGTTGCCTCTAGAAGAGCGCTGGCAATAGTTTATAAGTATTCTTGCCAGCCTTCCGCGGGCGCTGTCGCTACCAAAATCCTTTACTTAGATACACTCCAGTGCTAGACATGCTAGACACTGTAATTTATGTCAATAAAAGAGACAATTCATTACAAGACGCTAATTTTTACTCAAATCTTACTTTACTTAAATTAATTAAAAATCACATAACTGGAGGTTTAGTAAACTTCATCCAAAGAGTGAAAGATAAAACAAGAGAAACAACACAATCACAACATTTCGTAATTAATGTCAGTAAAACTGCACAGGCAAAAATTAGACTACTTGACAAAGGATTTGAATTATATAATAAATTACCGTTAGAAATAAAAAAAATTATAAACAAATTAAAGAATGTAAAAGGACAATTATAAAATATATCAAATAAGAAAATGAATTTTGTAAATAGTTAATAGAGTATACCTATAGATATAAATAATTTATGCCAATATGTATTCTGTATAGCTACTAGCCGAAATGGCTAAATAAATCACAGGGAGATAAGGCTCAGGGCATCAACTGATGTCACTGCAGTCCCTCTCACCGGGAGGTCCCAGGTTCGAGTCTCGACGGCGACAGGATTTTCGACACTAGCTTGTCAGCTTGGTCGAATTCAGTCGCTGTCTGGAGGAGAAATCTAGAGGCCGGCTGCTCTGATCAGTAGTTTTCCGTGGTTTAACCGATCAACACCAGGCGAATGCCTCCTATCAAACGGGCCGCGCGCGATCTGTCCTTCCCATTCCTTGTCCTATCCTCTCCCCTTACACACACACACCTACACTAACATGCACTACACTACCACATATCCCGGGAGACCGGTCGGGAGCTTAGAGATTGTCCCGGCTGGGGCGGTGCCCCGCGGGTGGGAGAGTCCGGGTTTGGGGGAAACCCCACTAGCCGACGGTAGGTCTGCACCGGATCTCAGCATCCAGCGGGGGAAGATCACCGCCATCTCCCTAGGAAAAAACATGCACTACACAAACGGGAATAATGACCAGACACTAGCTTGTCAGCTTGGTCGAATTCAGTCACTGTCTGGAGGAGAATTCTAGCGGCCGGCTGCTCTGATCGGTAGTTTTCCGCGTTTTCTCCGATCAACACCAGGCGAATGCTGGAGCAGTACCCTAACAAACGGGCCACGGACCGCGCGCGATCTTCTCTACCTCTTCCTTGTCCTATCCTCTCCCCTTGCACACACACTTACACTAACATGCACTACACTACCACATATTCCGGGAGACCGGTCGGGAGCTTAGAGCTTGTCCCGGTTGGGGCGGTGCGCCGCTGGTGGGAGAGTCCCTGGTTAGGGAAAAAACCCGCTAGTCGACGGTAGGTCGGCGCCGGATCTCGCCATCCAGCGGGGGAAGATCACCTCCATATCCCGAGAAAAAACACGCACTACACTTACGGAACTAATGACATAAGCTGTTGACGCGCCCGGAATCACTAACAATCAACCAATCTAAAGAAACCCTACCTATCTGACTACTTGGGTCGCCTTTCCGTAGTCGGAATAAATGCGGATTCTTTTCGGAATTTTGTCATTCATGATGTTGAAAGTGAGTTTCTTGATAGCATTTATTAAATAAATCACGCAAAAAATAAATTACTACCCCATTAGCGAAATCCTGAGTATGTCCATCACTGGCGTCTCTAGGATGAGTACACACAGTATAGAATTAGAATGTAAAATATTTTTCTCATTCATTGTTTTAGTTTTTATTCAAATTTTATTTTAAATGTAACGAACTACGAGATAGCGTAGTATTAATTTATTTTCTAACACAAATGCCTATTTGTAAGTAATGATATTTTACAAGCATAATTTGATTCATATGCAAAAACATCGTAGTTTCAGTTACAAACTGTTGTAAGAATATTATTTTGTTTATTCATAAAGGTGGTCAAAATTCACCCGCGTGTTACAGATTCTCCTCTCTATTACAATTTCCTAATTTCTTCTGGGGCTTCGTGGTTTCAATGCTATTTTCTCACTGTTGGTTTTATTACATGCTTACTTGGAAAATATGTACGGCGAACGTGTAGCTGCAAAGAGTAATTTACCGAGTTCGAAAACTGGTTCGAAAACTCTGACTGGTCGTCGCTCACCCTGTGGCTTCCGAGAAACGCCACAGCTGCGTGTGGCAAGTCTTCTCGGACTTACTCAACGAGTTACAATATACTACATAGAGTGGTCGGTACTCGGGTTTGAGCGCCCTTGGAGGATGTTCGCCGAACTAGTGGCCGCCATGTTTTTTGCAGTCAAAACATAGAAGTGGTGACTGATGGCGCCGTGCCGTATAGAACTGTTGTTATACTGAATCAGATTTTATTTCTGTATTGCTGTTTTTTTAACTGTATTCAAATTATATTAGTGGTTAAAATAATAATGTCTTCAATATTTTCAACACAATGAATCACAATGCCTTCAATATCTTTGTCATAAAACTGTAAAAACGAAGTAATCATACGACAAACATACTCTTATTTTTCGAATATGTGCTTTCTCAGTCCTGATTTCTACTACAGACTTGGATTTTTATTTCATAAAATTCAAATAGCACAAATTAATTGTATTGAATAGTTGCCCAGAGGGCCATTGCTTTAATCGCAAAATAGTGGCTTCAGTTTGCTGCAAAGATGGCGACGCTTGAGTCTCTATGGTGTGTATTTTAACTCCTTGGTCACTCCGAATGTGCTCGCTAGATCGGACCTTGAGTGACGGTCGGCTGTTTTTGACAGAATGGAGAGCTCAACTTATTCTATTTAAAATAAACTACTTGTAAATCATTCCTTAAATGCAAGAATGATTTTACATTATACATTCATGTCCTATTTTCCTCCACCCTCTCTGCGTTTTTCGTATTTTTACTCAGCTCTGTTTATTATTTTTAACATACCTCTCGTGAAATTTTCATTTTCTGAATTGAGTGTAGTAACAATTTTGGGAAAAATATAACTGGGAAGAAAAGCATTATTCATTTTAAATTGCTTATTTTAATAAGAACAATGTTTCTGACTTGATTCCGTAACTATTATGATATTCCTTTAAATCAGATCTATCACTATGATAGTCTAGATTAGCTACTTCAGCAAAAATAAAATTTGAATATAATATTCCGATTGAACCTACGACTTGTAAAGCATCTCATTTCATCTTGTTCTTTACTATCCATTATTTTTCTATCCAATTCTAAGACTATACATCTGTAGTCTGCATGTCGTACGTTTTCATTCATCATTATTGCGGATACTTCCAATTTATCTTTATAATTTTTATTTCTTTTTTCATGGACCTATAATTTACTTTCAAACATTATAACTAGTATGTGCCAGATGTACAACTATAGACCAAGCATGTTTAAGAGACAATGATACTTAACGTTGAACCGGTAGCGGTAGCTCAGTGCATCAACTGATGTCACTGCAGCGCCTCTAACCGGGAGGAACTAGGTTCGAGTCCTGACGGTGGCAGGATTTTCGACATTAGCTTTTCAGCTAGGTCGAATTCAGCTGCTGTCTGGAGGAGAATTCTAGCGGCCGGCTGCTCTGATCGGTAGTTTTCCGTGGTTTCTCCGATCAACACCAGGCGAATGCCGGAGCAGTACCTTACCAAACGGGCCACGGACCGCGCGCGATCTGTCCTTCCTCTTCCTTGTCCTATCCTCTCCCCTTGCACACACACTCACACTAACATGCACTACACTACCACATAATCCGGAAGACCGGTCGGGAGCTTAGAGCTTCTCCCGACTGAGGCGGTGCCCCGTTGGTGGGAGAGTCCTGGTTAGGGGGAGACCCCACTAGCCGACGGTAGGTCGGCGCCGGATCTCGCCATCCAGCCGGGGAAGACCTCCCCCATCTCCCGAGGAAAAAAACATGCACTACACTAACGGGACTAATGACCGAAGCAGTTGACGCGCCCGGAAACACGAAAAAATCAATCAATCAATCACTTAACGTTGACTCTTATCCTTCTGTGACATTTCTCATAATCGACTTATCATTAAAAGCTGAAATGAGGAGCCGTACAAAGAATCACAGAAATAGCAGTTTCAAAAAATCAATCTAGTAGTTCTACGGAGGGAAACGGACATTTTGAACTAGTTACTTTTATAATATCTTTATTTATGACTAACTTTTCTATTTTCCTCGCCCACTTCTGAACTACCATATATTAGCGCCTCAAAGACATTTTTATGTTTTCTTAATTTTTCGGATCCCTAATAGTAGAATTGAAATATGACTTTAAAATATAATAGAATGGTAAAACCCGGTCATATATGCACATTTTCAGTAAAAGAATTGGAGTCGCTTTTCTTAAAATGTTTCAACGCTTTTGAATGAGCAATTTGAAGCTTATTTTCACCCAAAATGTTTTACTTTTCAAGAACTTTTGTCAGAAAATATTTAATGAAATTGAACTCGGGATTGAGATAATGTATAAGAAGTGTGCGTAATGAAAATATTCACGTGAGAAAAATTTTAACTAAATCACATTTTTGTCATTTTTGAAGAAATAAATTAATACATCAAAGTTTCATTTTTGTCGTTTTATTCAGAGCATAAACTACAATTCCACAAAACATTTGAAAAACATTAGAGTCATTTCGAGAAAATAGAGCGTTTCTAAAAATGCGAAACTTTGAGCTTATTTTCACAGAAAACCTTTTAAGTTTTCGAGAAGCTTCATCAAAAATCATTTAAAGCCATATGATGATCACTGTTAAGCTAGTTGAAAAGCTTCCCGAATTCTCACTTTCCTGAAGTCACTCGTGAAAAATGCCATGAGCAGCTCCAGAGGTCGGGAGTGAGGGTCGAGGGATGGACAGAGGAGAGGCCGTGTAGGCGTTCGTGAGGCAAATGGGCGAGCGGGACAGGCGCAGGCAGGAACAGAGGAGCAATCACTGGCGCTGGCAGGTGGATGGGACATCCGTTGGGACACGCGAGCCGTGCGGAGGACGCGGCGCCGCAGAGCGCCCTCCGGTGGCGCTGCCTGGCGTTGGCCGGGGAAGGGCGGGGAGGCTCCTGGCCGAGGGGCGGCTGCCTGATTGCTAATCGACGGGCGCCGCAAAGGCACCGCCGCCCGCCGCGCGCCCTCCACGCCCACGCAAGGCGCTTTGTCGCGCCGCTGCCCACGCACCGCCCACCAGGCCTATGACGCCCTCGCCCGCCCTCGCACGCCCTCGCCCGCCCTCGCCCGCCCTCGCAAGCCCTCGCACGCCCTCGCCCGCCCTCGCCCGCCCTCGCACGCCCTCGCACGCCCTCGTCCGCCCTCGCCCGCCCTCACCCGCCCTCGTCCGCCCTCGCCCCCGCCCTCGCACCCGCCCTCACCCACCCTCGCACGCCCTCGCCCGCCCTCGCCCGCCCTCGCCCGCCCTCACCCGCCCTCGCCCGCCCTCGCCCGCCCTCGCCCGCCCTCGCCCGCCCTCGCCCGCCCTCGCCCGCCCTCGCCCGCCCTCGCCCGCCCTCGCCCGCCCTCGCCCGCCCTCGCCCGCCCGCGCCCGCCCTCGCCCGCCCTCGCCCGCCCTCGCCCGCCCTCGCCCGCCCTCGCCCGCCCTCGCCCGCCCTCGCCCGCCCTCGCCCGCCTCGCCCGCCCTCGCCCGCCCTCGCCCGCCCTCGCCCGCCCTCGCCCGCCCTCGCCCGCCCTCGCCCGCCCTCGCCCGCCCTCGCCCGCCCTCGCCCGCCCTCGCCCGCCCTCGCACCGGGATAGCAGGATCGAGGTCTGCCGCTACGCGGAGGAGAAATCTGGAGGCCAGCTGCTCTGATCGGTAGTTTTCCGTGGTTTCTCTGATCCAAACCAGGTGAATGCCGGTGCGGTACCCTAACGGGCCACAGACCGTGTGCGATCTTCCCTTCTTCTTCCTTGTCATATCCTCTCCCCTCACACACACACTTACACTGACATGCACTACACTATCACACAAATGCCGGGAGACTGGTCTGGAGATTAGAGCTTGTCCCGTCTGGGGCGGTGCCCGGCTATTGGGATATACCTGGTTAAGCAAACTCCCGCTAGCCGAAGAAAAGTCGGTGCTTGATCTCACCATCCAGCAGGGAAATATCGCTCCCCCGACCCCCAAATGCACTACACTTACGGGACTAATGACTTTATTTATTTATTTATTTATTTATTTATTTAGTCAAAAACTGACGTATGGGGGAGAAAATCATCTTCGCACGCTTTCTTGAGTTTCAGAATCACTTCCCAATAATTTAACTATTAATAGTTGAATAATAATAATAATAGTAATAATAATAGTAATAATAATAAAACAAATTTAAAAAAGCGAGAGATTAACATTTCAAAAACTAGATATTTTCGTTGCCAAATTATAGAAAACTTATTTTTAACTTTAGCAGTTGACACGCCTGAAATTACTAGTAATCAATCAATCATAAATAAATAAATAAATGAGTAAATAAATGGGTAAATAAATGAGTAAATAAATGAGTAAATAAATAAATAATAAATGAGTAAATTAAAGAATCAATCAATCTATCCATCATGCCACCCTCGCCGTATGGCCCTTCGTTCTCGCACTGTTCTTTCCACTGCTTCCCCTCCCCCCGCCCCATAACTGTGTCCGGTGTCACAAGCTACGCTTTCCTCCTCACGGCCGTCCCCAAAACCACCGCATTCACCGCCACCGCTACCTTGTTCCCACCCCTGCAGCCTCCGCCTTCATTTCCCGTCCGACATTTTTGCGCCTCCCAGGCTCTGCCCTTCACCCTCTGCCGTCTCCGTCGCGACTGCCCTTGTCGCCGTCACAACCGTCATCGACCATCACTCCCATTACCTCAGCGTTCGCCGCTGCCCTTTGCCACACGACTCGCTCTCCCCTTACTCCCCTACGACAGGAATCGTGGTGTCAGGCCCTTCTCTGAGCGGCGGAGGTCCTGACACGCGCCTTTGATCACGAAATAGGGACGCTGCACTTCAATCGGAGCGGTTTGGGGCTTCTCGCGCTTCGAGAATAGATAGTCGAAAATATTGAACGGAGCGAAAATGAACTTTTCATTAAATACAGATCCGCAAACTACTCCGATTTTTATTTACTAATGTTAATAAAAATCGGAGTAGTTTGCGGATCTGTATTTAAAGAAAAGTTTATTTTCGCTCCGTAGTATGATAGTAATAATTTACTATCATTTAAAAACTTAATGAGCTAAAACTGAATTATAACTTTATGAAAACCATCCATCTGAAACTAACAGAGTTCAAGATATTTGGAAATACATTAAAAATAAATTAAATATACAATGGCACGAATCATGGCTAAACGAAAAATCCAGCAAAATTCATAAAAATATAACTGATTTCTTTGGACTTGTCACAAACCCTCTATTAATCGTCATGATCAAGTTGCTACGTCAGGAATTCATTCAAACCATTCTAAATTATCTCATACATTTTTAATTGAAAAAGTTACACAACCTTCTTGTACCATTTGCAATAGAATTCAATCAATAGAGCACATCCTTCTGGAATGCCCCGTTCACATCGAAAACAGAAAAAAGAGCCTAGGATATGAGAATTTCAATGCAATCCTTTCATCGCCAAGTTTCCAAAAAAAGTGTTACAATTTTGTAAAACTATCGATATTTTTTCAGTATTGTAATTGTATTACTGCACTAGTCGCTCATGACCTATGTAGTATATGCGACTTAAAATAAAAATAATAACAAAAAATTAATTATATGATTTTAAACTGTTTTACCGACAAATAAATCAATATTATGCTATATTATTTTCATTTACTGAAATACTCTCTCTATGTTAGGTAAAGCTGCAGAAAAACACGAATATTTTTCGACAGAAAACTCCTTTTTTCGACCTTGATATAGGAAAAGGGGATAAATAGGATTTTGTTTTTATAATCTTATTATCGCATTCCAGGGTCGTGTTAAAGAAAAATTGATACAATTTGTTCCTGTGTGTAGGAAATTACTTCCTCTAACATGTTATGTATTCAGAATCTACGTTTTGTGGTTCCTTGATGAAGAAAGATCGATTGACGGTAAAAGTCTGTCTGTTCGACCATCCGTTCGTCAGTCCGTCCGTCCGTCCGTTAGTCCGTTTTAAAAAACCAAGTATTTTTTTAACTTCTGCTTGAAGTTAATCCAATACATAAAAATATCTCAAAATGCATCTTAGAAATATTCCGAGTAAGTATGAGTTGCAGCGCCACTAGTTTATTAATTTTGTTTTGTAGGATAAGGAAAAAGAAGCCTAAAAATGGTGCAGGTCTCATATTTGTCTTTGAATTTTCAAAAATCGCAAAGTTCAAATTTTATTTCGTCTTCCTACTACTACAGCATTCAAAATGAGATTTTTTCTTAACTATACGTGTTGTTTTAAATAATTAATATAAAATTTTAAATAATTTGATACAATTTTTTCAAAGAATCAGTAGTTTTCTCGTAATTTTGCTTCAAATATTAACATTTTTTTAACTAGGAAAAACCCGCTTCACATTTTTGTTTGAATTTTCGTCAAATGGTGCAATGTGCACCTTAAAATGACCCAAGAACGATTTTCGCTAAACTTTCTGAATTATTGAAAATTGCAAATGTTATAAATAATGGTAAAAAGATGCAAGAAAGTATGTGCAGTTATTAAGGATGACAAAGTGAATCAAATCAATAATTATTCCTTCTGTTAGTTTCACTTAATAATGATTTAGAAAAACTATTTGTAAAAACAGGGTTGACGTCGTCGTTTCTTAAAGTGAAGTGAGAGAAGCAACCCATTTACATCGGGGTAGTGTCAGCAGCTATTAAGGATGACAAAGTGAATCAAATCAATAACTATTCCTTGTGTTAATTTCATTTAATAATGATTTAAAAAAAAACAATTTGTAAAAACATATTGTTGTCGTCACTTCTGAAAGTGAAGTGAGAGAGGCAACCCATTTAAATCCGGGTAGTGTCAGCAGCTATTAAGGATGACAAAATGAATCAAATCAATAATTATTCCATGTGTTAATTTCATTTAATAATGATTTAGAAAAAACTATTTGTAAAAACATGTTGACCTGGTCGCTTCTGAAAGTGAAGTGAGAGAGGCAACCCATTTAGATCGGGGAAGTAGCAGCAGCTATTAAGGATGACGAAGTGAATCAAATCAATAGTTATTCCTTGTGTTAATTTCATTTAATTGTCACAGAATAGCTGACCCTATGGGTCACTAATTGTGGGTGGCGGTCAAGAGTGACCCGTGCATTGCGTCATAGGGATAGGCCGGACACAGGCGCGGCGTCCTGGCGCCAGCAAGGCGCCCCCACAGACTGTGAATAACAGGACGCCTGCGGCCTGGCCTACCCAGCGGAGATTCCCCAGCTAACCACGGAGAACAACAGGATTCTGTGGTAGGCCATTCTCCACTGTACCCTGAATCAATAGTCATCAGTCTTCTCGTGGCAGCGGCTCGTCCAGGCTGCGCTGGGGCGTGTCGTCGAGCAGAGTGACGGGCAGCGTGACGGGCAGCGTGACGACGTCAGTCAGTAGCTCGGAGAACGAGTGAGAGTGAGCCAGGGGTGGGCACAGAATATAAAGACGCGGGCGACGCCCCAAGGCGACGCCCTAATGTGTCACGTGCATTGCGTCGCAGAAAGGGGAGAGGCCACAGAATCCTGTTGTTCTCCGTGGTTAGCTGGGGAAGCTCCGCTGGGTAGGCCAGGCCGCAGGCGTCCTGTTATTCACAGTCTGTGGGGGCGCCTTGCTGGCGCCAGGACGCCGCGCCTGTGTCCGGCCTATCCCTATGACGCAATGCACGGGTCACTCTTGACCGCCACCCACAATTAGTGACCCATAGGGTCAGCTATTCTGTGACATAATAATGACTTAGAAAAACTATTTGTAAAAACAGGTTGATGTCGGTTCTGAAAGTGAAGTGAAATAGGCAACCCATTTAGATCGGGGTAGGAGCAGCAGCTATTAAGGATGAAAAAATTAATCAAATCAATAATTATTCCTTGTGTTAATTTCATTTAATAATGATTTAGAAAAAACTATTTGTAAAAACATGTTGACGTTGAGATATACAAAATTTCTCTCTACTTTAATTTCTTGCAAAGATCTTAGCTTCCGGCTTGCTGGGTCAATGGGTCACAATATATTATAATCCTTATTACCTTTATAATGGATTATAGGATCCGCAGACTATACAGCGCTGCTGGGAATCTGAAATAGAATGATTCTAATTCCTAGTTCATTACTGTTTGGATTGACTAAATGAAAGATCACTTTCTTTTCTAAAGAACAAAATTTAATAAAGTTTATTGTTACCTTTTAGCAAACAATTGAGTGAATTTAATAAATTGATTTTTGATGTTAGGTCTTTGATCAAGATATCTTTGAATTTTACAGTTTTATACCGCGGTTAACTTATCTATTCTTTGTTGATGTCCCTCGTAGACTTCTCAGTCGAAATATCTTGCGAGCTTGCCGTAGTCCAAAGTCCCAAGAAATCCTCTTCTGCTCCTATCCAAGATGGTGTCAAACTATCAAAATTATCAGTCCCGATTACGTCCTATGACATAGTCCCGAAACCTATAACTCGATTACCACTCCCGACAAAGTCCCAATTTATGCGTCAATATTACTTCCACATACAATATCTGCAATATCATTTACTGTCCTTAAACTTTCACGATCTGAAAAACCCGACTCTGACTATCTGCATTACACTCGCTCCCTCTCACAACCTACGATCCGTTTAGACACGCGATGCCGGTCTGAATGAAATCTTCCTGCATGATTCACCCCTCGAAGCTTCGTATTAAACTACCTTCTTTTTTTTCATAACATTTGACCGTCCTTCTCTCACCCAGCCAATCCATGCGTTCGTTATATTTTGATGTAGCTGACCCTTCGATCGTCTAAACTTCTTAATGCATATTCCACCATATAGTCTTCAAATAAATGTTAGTTTATTTTCATGTGACATATCGGTATGTCACAACGTCGTCGCTTCTGAAAGTGAAGTAAGAGAGGCAACCCATTTCGATCGGGGTTGTGGGAGCAGCTATTAAGGATGTTGCGCCTGATGACGGTGGTGTGTTCTCGCCTCCTGCTAATAAGCGAGATATCGGGCGTAAGATCGAACTATTGTCACAGGGCACAGCGCTTCACCGAGCGGGAATAACGTGGTTAGAAGTTCTACGCCTCAATGAGAGCGGAGACGGTGGGATGGAGTTATCGGAGGAAGTGGAAGCGGCGCCAAACGGTGTATTGAGGCAGTGGGTTACTGGAATATTGGTGTAGAAAATCTACTGATGATAAACATCGCTTACTTTCCCGCCCTTAATCAGGGCTATGTAGCATTATTTCATCGCAATTTATATCCACATTGACACATCTTAGTCATGTCTTGTAAAATACATAACAAATTGCAGAACAATAGATGAGAAAAATTATTATTTTAAAGGTAGTATGTGAGCACAAATTTGTCAATTAAAACTGTGTTGCACATAGAGAAGGAAATGAGGAGGAAATCTGAAAATTTCCAAATGCCGTGTCGCGGGGGTGATTTGCCATTGTGTATGCCAATTAGATATCTCGTAAAGAAAGTAGCAAACTGGGCGATTGGAATTTCAAATTTTGAAGGTATACAAACTTTAACTACACTACTCATATTATTAAAAGATGTACATACCCTTTTTTAAAGAGCTGATTTTTTAAAACAGATTTCATTTAACTCTATTATCAACATTGTGCTTAGGCAATTTTAATTTGTTGTTGTTTGCAATTTTTGATAATACAGAGATTTTTCTGAAAATAAAGCTATGTCTTTCTTTGCTGCATTAAAGGAAATAATTTAAAGAAAAATTTAGAGCCGTTTTTAAGACAATAATTTTTGAAGATTGTTTCAAAACTGCCTGTTTTACCTAATATTACTAAAAAACTATTCATATGTTTGTAAAATTAAATTAGACTTTTCATAAAGAGGTTTTGAGGATGAGATATCATTAAGAAAAAAATATCTTGATTATAGTAAATGTAGCGAGTCACAGAAAAAATTTTTAATTTGCATTTACAAAAGATCAGCAATCTCAACGAACACGAGGCCCGTGCCATGTCTTTAAGATATAATTGCACAAGCTTCCACTGCCGGATTTGGTATTATCTAAGCTATCCACGACGAAGCACCCGTCTCTGTCGTGGTGTCTGACGTTTCGGCCAACAAATTGTAGCCTTCCTACAATTTGTTGCTGTGAGGAAGGTCACAATATATTTAGTATTGATCGAAACGTCATCCACGACGACAGAGACACGGCTCGTCCATTTCTTAAAGACTTCTTCACGAGAGTTCTGTCAGGTAACAAATATTTGGAGAAACTTTTGAAAATGTTTTTGAGGCTTCATGTAAAGTACCCCCAAAAATCAAAATATCCAGGTCAAACGTCCTTGAGTTTAATTACATCGATCGGGGAACAAGTAATTCACTTCATTCCTTATCACTTACACTTACATGTACTACACTTACTGGACTAATAACCTTAGCAGTTTACGCGCCCGGAAACACGAAACCACCAATCAAATAACAATACACCAGTACAATTCTCCTGAACTTCAGTCCACCCCTGCAAATAGTCATGAGTAGAAAGTTGTGAAATGAAAGTGAAGGACATCCTCATGCAAGGGGGCCGCCGGGATGCGAAGCTGGGTGCCACTACTGATGGAAAGACATGCACTACACATACTGGACTAATAACCTTAGCAGTTGACGCGCCCGGAAACACGAAACAACCAATCAAACAACAATACACCTGCACAATTCCCTTGAACTTCAGTCCACCGCTGCAAATAGACATGAGTAGAAAGTTGTGAAATGAAAGTGAAGGACATCCTCATGTAAGGGGGCTGCCGGGAAGCGAAGCTGGGAGCCACTATTCATGGAAAGACATGCACTATACATACTGGACTAACAACCTTAGCAGTTTACGCGCCCGGAAACACGAAATCACCAATCAAACAACAATACACCTGTACAATTCCCCTTAACTTCAGCCCTCCCCTGCAAATAGACATGAGTAGAAAGTTATGAAGTGAAAGTGCAGGACATCCTCATGCAAGGGGGTCGCCGGGAAGCGAAGCCGGGAGAGCGTCCCTTGCATCCCAGCGACCGTCCGATCGATGCCCGTACCGGTTCCCGGCGCCTCCACACCCATCGCCCCGCCCCCCCCCCCTCGCTCTATCACCCTCCCTCCCCGTGCCACTCGACTAATGACTCTATTCGCAGGCGCCGTGATCCGCGCACGATCCATCACCCGCCCCCGCACCTCCCCTTCGAGACGCCACGCGGGTGGCCCTGCGAGTGGGAGAGAGAGAGAAGAGGCATTCGTCTTCGGAGGAGAGATACGCCGCTGCGCCGTATCGCCTCCGTGCCATCCGGGGATCGAACGGGGATTTCTCTGTGGCTCCTCACTAGAAATCTTGCACCAAAAGACACTGTTTTCTTCTGTTACTAATTGTTTTTTTTTGAAACTGAATGAATATTTGTTTTGGAAGTTTGTTTCTGATTGATTGATTAGTGACTCCGGGCGCGTGAACTTCTAAGGTCATTAGTTCCGTAAGTGTAGTGCACGTTTTTATCGATGGAGGTGGCGGAGATCTTTGGGAGGTGATGGTGAGATTTGGCGCAGACCTACCGTCGGTTAGCAGGGATTTCCCCAGCCAGGAATCTTCCTCCAGCGGGGAACTGCCCCAGCCGGAAAAAAGTTATAAACTCTCCACTGGTCTCTCGGCATGTGTGGTAGTGTAGTGAATGTAAGTATATGTGTGTGTGTGTGCAAGTAAGATGTGAATACAGGACATGCAAGAGGAAGGAAAAATTGCGACTGATCCGGGGCCCGTTTGTTAAGGTACTGCTCCGGCATTCGCCTGGTAGTGATCGGAGAAAGCATGGAAAACTACCCATCCCGGCTTCGAGAATTTTTCTCCAGACAGAGACTGAACTCGACCCAGTTCTCTAACGGAAGTTCGTAATGTTAATGAAATGTAGGGCCAAATAACATGTTGCGTCTGTCAGCAATAGTGCGCAGATTGAATGAATATGAGAAACATAAATGTTTTACTCCTGGGTTTTCATAAATTTTCATTTATCATGTACTGTTTCGTTTCATACTGCATTTCAACGCTTCACAGAAAGCCATACCACCTGCATTTCACAGATACACACTTCATAAAAGCAAGTCGCTTCACTACGAATGCCTACATATTGATAGTGCCTTTACATGTCCTTGGGTCTATGATCATGCGTTGAAACAAGAAGTTGGTTGTTATATTTTTTAATATTTGAATTTTCCTCACTGTGTTCTTTTCATAATAAACTTCCTGAATAAACATAATTTCTTTACCATATATTTTGAAAGACTTCACAAGAAAATTAAAAACGTTTTCTGTGTTGTCCGTGTTAAGCATACAAATAACACCAACACTCGAGTAATAACATGTTATACGTATGTTGGTAGTAAAAGAAAATGAAATTCTTGCTAAAGCACATGTTATTCTTCTCGTTATACTCAAGCTAGCTAATCACAACTCCTCTTCTGTATCAAAATGCGGAATATCAAAATATATTTTTGAAAGTATGGGAAAAGAAGTAATCTTACAAAATCAACATCATCATCATCAACTTCAAGGATTGAGCCTCCTGGACCGTTCCGTCTTCTTAGAACTGGTCTCGCCAACTCTTCTTAAGTCTTACTAGTGATTTTCTTCCTTCTGGAACATTTGTTTGGTGGATTTTGTCATTATTGGGTTCGGCATTCATTCAACATCTTCGTTCCACTTTAGTTGGAACTGTTTTATTAGAACTACGATATTCTTCATATTCTATTCTGCTCTAATATCATTACTTTTTTATCCATCAATGTATGCAGCTATGTAACTTAAAAATTTCATTTTGCTGGCTTCAATTTCATTTTCATCACTCTTCTTCAGGACCCAATGCTCGCTTTCATAGAGCAGGGTTGGATTTCCTTCCCAACGTCCGGCGAAAAGTTTCGCAGAAGACAATAAATATATTATGGAGGTATTAAATAATTATACGATGGTAAGTCAAGCACAATATAAATTTATAAATAATGAATCGAGTTTATTGGCGACGAGGCTCAACCCTTTGGGCCTACTCATCTGCCTGACTACTTACAAACATGTGATTATATTTATGAACATCAAATAAGACTTGCGCTAATTTTTGCGTTATCTACGCTATTGTAAGTCGAAGTTTAATAAAAGTATTTGGAGACCTTTTTAGAGAAAATTTTGTGTTGTTGTGACTTCATGTAAAGTACCCTGAAAAAACAAAATATCAGTTTCAAATTCGTGAAGCCAGTAGTCCGGAGTATCAATTTTGGAGAAAATCATCTGAACAAGTTTGGTGGAATGACTACAGACGGAAGGCTACGAACAATCAAACGTTTGACAATAAATCAATTTTTTGGTATCAAAAACTCAGAATTCGGGGATTCTGAGCGCACAATGTGTTAGAGGAAGTAATTTCCTACATTCAGGAACAAAGTTTGTCCACTTTTTCGTTACCAAGCTCCGACAGTAAGTGTTTTTCTGTCGAAAAATCACCACATTTTGCCGCACGAATACAACACAATATCTTTACTACGTACGTGGTAAGGCAATAAACTAAAAGAAAGCGAAATGGAAGTGTTTTATGAAAAGTAGGCTTAAAAGTTGTTTGATAGGTAAGATTGAAATAGGTGTTCGGTATGTCACCACTGAATAATCTGCGTCCACCTAATCCTTCGTTTTCAGGAAACGAGAAGTGAAAAGGCCATTGAGTAACATTCTGCTGTATGTAGATAGTGACATCTTTTTTAAACTTTTGAAATGTCCTGCTATTCTTTATAGAGGAGGAAATACTTTTCCATGCTAGATGACAGTGACAGTTTTTGCACTCAATATTTATAATATGTCACAACAATTGTATAAAGTTTGCAATAAGTTCATTTTTCAACAGGGACACCATACTTGGTCCACAGTACTTGGTTCATCATACCACCAGCCTTCCTATACCCTCAGAAAAACGCATTTTCTTTTGGACAGCAAGCAGTGTTTCCTCACTGTCGGTCGAAGGCAAATCATCGGGCTCTGAGAGAGTCTTTCGGTGAACCAAACAGATGGCGTTCGTGACAAGGTCGTAACTATTCAGGATGCTCTGTCACCTCGAAATAAACATTCTGAAGAGCTTGGGCGAGTGGATGTCGATGTGTGTTGTTTTGAAACAAAATAATGTCTTTCGACAATCCATCTCGACGTTATCACATGCTGATCCTGCGCATATGCAGAATCTGCATTCACATATGGTTTGCCACGTAATCGATAGCCATGCATCGGTTATTGAGGATTCTCACATGCAGAAACTTGGGCATATGCAGAACCTGCGCATAGGCAGAACCTGCATTCGCATATGGTTTCCCACGTAATCAATAGTCACTCATTGGTTATTCATAATCAGGACCGGGAAATGTTTAATATTGGATCAGTAATGGAAGGGGATGTACATCTTCCTCTTTTCCTATCCTGTGTCAGGTTTAACTGCTGTTAAATGGTTAAATCGCTGGTAAACTCTATTCCAATGAAAAACATTGTATCCACATTGTGCTTATCATCTTCTAAGGATTTCAGCTTTTGGACCACATTCAGACTCCAAAAATCGGACTACAAAAGCCTGTTATTCTTTGGTGCAAACGGAGAGTGCTTCAGCCATGTTTATGTGCAACAACTGAAACGAACATTAGGGGATAACGATGATACTGTCAGCAGAGTAAACGAAGTCATCTTGAGACTGGCATATGCACAACGCTGCACAATCAACCTAGGGCGGTTAAAATGGAGGTGCATATACGTACTGACTTATCCTCGTATATTAGCTTCTAATCACATATGATTCATTTACTCAACATCATGGATTTTACATCTTAGAACCAGTATCGTGAAGCAAATTTTATAGATTAGGGAATTTTATTTGATAAATTACACGGTTCAGTTTTACTTATATTCATTTTACATTTCTTAGAATATATTGTTGAAATATTTTTCACAGGACCCCTCGCATAAAAATCAACATTACATTACTTTCTTTTAAACTTGTGATTATTTTGGCCCCTTATTACAATCGTGATCATTTCTTCATTTTCTACTTAATAACTTCTCTACAATTCTTGTTGGTGGCACTTCTAAGAATTATATTACGTTCAATGGGCGACAAATATGGGTATATGAAAAAATTAATATTGATTTACATTACGAGTGTATTTCACAACAATTAAGCTATAATTGATTCAATATGAATTATTCTATGAGAAAGCAAAAATGTTCGTGTGCAACTCGAAAAGTTTTCGTATATAGTAAAATTTTAAGAAACTCACTTCCTAACTTAGGTACTGTGTTAAATGTGTTAAATACAATATGAGAACCTACAGTGAAAACGACTGTCACACTTAAACATTATGCATATCTGTAATATAATGTGTAGTGACAAATGAAAAGAAGTATTTGTATACACTTCATATTTCTTCAGCTTTTTGAAATATGAATCTGCTTTTGATTAAGCTCTGGTCATGTATTATTGGGTTTCGTAACTCCTGGTAGTCAGTTTTTGGTGGCATAAAAAATTCAGAGACAAAAAATTGAGGATGAATCGTAATGTTCGCGTGACAAAGGTATGTCCATAAACGTGTATTTACATGCAGGAAATTCGATGCGGACTGGGAAATCCTTTTCAAGCCGCTTACAGAAAAAAAGATTTTGTTGGTCAAAGCCTAATGTGTTCCGTACTGTTTCGCTCATTTATTTTGTTTCCCCATTCTAAAAATATGAAGGTTCATTTTTATTCCCTTTGATATAGATGATATTCTTTTGGAAATTACGTACTCGATCCCAGATTTGTAGTGTATGCTTTCATAGGAATGCGAGCTGAAAGACTAAAGAATAATGGAATTACTTTCACAGTGGTCTCTCCACTATGTGGGCATTCAGTAGGAGATTCACTATTACAGAGAAGCGTTTTCATTACCATTTGACTTTGGTTTTCGCATATTTTCACAATTTTAATGTTTTCATTTTAACGTACAAATATAAATAACTCAGATAACTGTATTTGTGTTCTTTGCTCCCTGTAATTACATCTCAATGAACTGCTTTTCCTTTCTTCTGTGTCATAAAAACATAAAATTATGATAGTAAAAAAAATACAATTTTAAAATTCTAATCGGAGTATAAGTCCATGTTCGTCGTATCAAAAAAGTTGCTTCTTTATAAAACAACTGTACTTAATACACATATGGGTCGTTTATAAAATACAAATAAAAGTCAAGATTATATATTTCAAAAATTCATTTCCATGAAGCATATTGTAAAAAAAATATCAGATGGAGCACTTAATAATGAAAATTAAATTATTCTTCATGACACCTAAACAATAAAACAACCTTCCGGGCTGGAAGGTGTAGATAACACAATGGAAAATGTTTATGGGCGGACAGAGAGACGCACAGACCAACAGGATAACAGATATACGTTTCAAAAAGAAACTTTTTTGGTATCAAGAGACCCCAAAATGTGTATTTCTGTTTATATCTTGATGTCGATTTTCCGCAGTATTGTTTAACTGGCTCTAATTCTCTGCGCATATTACTCTGTATACACTCGTACGTTCGGTATACGTATGCATGTAAAAGCCCAACCATAATGTTTATGCTTTCGTCATGATGGCTTTTGAAATAGATCACAGATATGTTAACCACCCGACAACTGCGCACATGCTTATAGGTGAATCTATTGAATTAAGTTGTTGAGAAAGGATGGAAAAGGTATATAAGGACCCTTCAATTACATCATACGAACGCTGAATGAGACTTAACCACGGAAAGTAATCGTAACAGATATTACAACGACTCAGATTAATATGCTGTCATTTATGGCGCGCTTGTGGCGTGCAAAGTTTTTAGTTGACGCGCCTGTTAAAGGTGTGATTAGGCCGAGATTTCCTTCTCCCAGTCCTCTGTCCTCTTAATATGTCAAGAAAACATGTTCGCACAGATATTAGTCTTGGGATCCTTCGTAATATTGATTCATTTTTCTCTGTGTTTTGTTTAGTTTCATGCACGCATTATTTTATTTACTTTGTGATATGCGTACGCGAAAACAGTGTTTCTTAGATAATAAATGGGGCACGGAAGTAGAAGTTGAAGTGCGGTTCCCGTGGAAAGAAAAATGTTTCGTGCATGAGTGATAAAAATATAAGTAGATATGCCTATTTTGTCACGATTTTTACACGCTTTTGTATTTACGAGACTTGAACATTTTCAACATTCCCGCGTGTCCTTGTGGGTAAAATATTTTTTGGGATAGGTTTCAAAGGATCAGTTCAGAGTTACCTATTACATGCTCACATATTTTGTAAAAAATATTGTAAGCTAGATTCTCTCCTAAAAGGTTGGGAGTTGGAAGAGCACAGAGAGAAGCAGTATATAAACTGATTCCAATAGAACTTTGAATTTCAGTTACAAACAAGCCTGACCATGACGAACGGCGACGTAGTAAATTAACAAGCGGTGAATATTCGCACGTCACCATACGGAGGTTTGAATTTAATCCAATTATTTCTCGACCGTTGCAGAAATTAGGCGTTGGTCGGAACCGATGTTTTGCTCCTGTTAGGACCGACAAGGGTAAGTTCTAAGGGTGGGGAAGCGAAAGCGAGAGCAAATATCAGGCAGGGGAGAAAGGTGTTTTTGAAGCGTGAAAGGAAGCAAAATCAGATGACGTGGGAGTGGTTGTATTTTGTTTTTTAACTCATTAATTTATTTTAGTTGGATTACAATGTGTCCAGCAACTAATGAATTCAAATTAGGCAAACCATCTAATAATTTTTCCCGCATTTAGACTCGATATTCAAAAGATCTCTTTCAACCTCCTTAAAGAGCAGTATGAAATTCAATCTAAAAGAAAAATATTAAATTAATTATAAATAAGTAATTACGTAGGACTCTTCCTGGGTAACCTTAGGAATTATACATTAATGTCAATTGTTATATTTTACTGAATTGTGAAAATATTGAAAGTGTACACACCCTTGAAAGACATTTGTATGTCGAACAAGTAGAATAAATAATATTAAAAAACGTTTGATTACAACGTTTAGTATAATCACTTTACAAATGTATATCTTGATTTATTGTGTAAGGTACGTATATCGAGAAATGAAGAAGGAATTTATGGACACTAGGATCAAGAATCGCACAAGCTGTGTATTACTCTAAAGACGAAACCATCAAATTATCTTTAAAGGCTAAACGTACAGCTCAAGTTGAGGCAAAGACGAAGAAGAAACAAACAGGCAAGAGAACCAGTGTATCACTCAAATGACGAAACCATCAAATTACCATTAAAGGCTAAATGTACAGCAGAAGTTGAGGCAAAGACGAAGAAGAGACATGCAGGTGAGAAAAGCTGTGTATTACTCTAAAGAAGAAACCATCAAATTACCTTTAAAGGCTAAACGTACAGCTCAAGTTGAGGCAAAGACGAAGAAGAAACAAGCAGGCAAGAGAACCAGTGTATCACTCAAATGACGAAACCATCAAATTACCTTTAAAGGCTAAACGTACAGCACAAGTTGAGGCAAAGGCGAAGAAGAGACAAGCAGGCAAGAGAACCAGTGTATCACTCAAATGACGAAACCATCAAATTACCATTAAAGGCTAAACGTAGAGCACAAGTTGAGGCAAAGGCGAAGAAGAGACAAGCAGGCAAGAGAACCAGTGTATCACTCAAATGACGAAACCATCAAATTACCATTAAAGGCTAAACGTAGAGCACAAGTTGAGGCAAAGGAGAAGAAGAGACAAGCAGGCAAGAGAACCAGTGTATCACTCAAATGACGAAACCATCAAATTACCATTAAAGGCTAAACGTACAGCACAAGTTGAGGCAAAGGCGAAGAAGAGACAAGCAGGCAAGAGAACCAGTGTATCACTCAAATGACGAAACCATCAAATTACCATTAAAGGCTAAACGTACAGCACAAGTTGAGGCAAAGGAGAAGAAGAGACAAGCAGGCAAGAGAACCAGTGTATCACTCAAATGACGAAACCATCAAATTACCATTAAAGGCTAAACGTACAGCACAAGTTGAGGCAAAGGCGAAGAAGAGACAAGCAGGCAAGAGAACCAGTGTATCACTCAAATGACGAAACCATCAAATTACCATTAAAGGCTAAACGTAGAGCACAAGTTGAGGCAAAGGCGAAGAAGAGACAAGCAGGCAAGAGAACCAGTGTATCACTCAAATGACGAAACCATCAAATTACCATTAAAGGCTAAACGTAGAGCACAAGTTGAGGCAAAGGAGAAGAAGAGACAAGCAGGCAAGAGAACCAGTGTATCACTCAAATGACGAAACCATCAAATTACCATTAAAGGCTAAACGTACAGCACAAGTTGAGGCAAAGGCGAAGAAGAGACAAGCAGGCAAGAGAACCAGTGTATCACTCAAATGACGAAACCATCAAATTACCATTAAAGGCTAAACGTACAGCACAAGTTGAGGCAAAGGCGAAGAAGAGACAAGCAGGCAAGAGAACCAGTGTATCACTCAAATGACGAAACCATCAAATTACCATTAAAGGCTAAACGTACAGCACAAGTTGAGGCAAAGGCGAAGAAGAGACAAGCAGGCAAAGAGGCAAAAGATTATCTAACAAAATGACTGAAAAACCATCCAAGGAAATTTACCATTAAAAGGCTAAACACAGCTGGGGGTGAGGCAGGAGAAGAAGAGACAAAACCCCAGGCTTAAGAGAACCAGTGTATCACTCAAAATAGGCGAAACCATCAAATTACCATTAAAGGCTAAACGTACAGCACAAGTTGAGGCAAAGGCGAAGAAGAGACAAGCAGGCAAGAGAACCAGTGTATCACTCAAATGACGAAACCATCAAATTACCATTAAAGGCTAAACGTACAGCTCAAGTTGAGGCAAAGGCGAAGAAGAGACAAGCAGGCGAGAAAATGGCGCCTGCCACAGGGTCGTGGAGAGGGCGGGGGCGGGGCCGGTAGGTCGAAGGACAGGCTGCCACACCGCGCCCTTCGCGCGGAGCCCTGGGCCAGGCGCCCTAATTCGGTTAGGGCGTTGGCGCAAAGGCCGCGGGCGCGCGGAGGGCGCTGCGAGTGGCGGTGGCGAAGGGCAGCGGCGGAGGGCGCTCTGTGGGACGAAAGGGCCAGCGGCGGTTGTGGTGTAGGCGCGGAAGGGGCGGGAGCATTGGTAACTGACGGGGAGTGGGGGGTGAAGACGTTCGCGGTTGCAGATGGGTAGAAACGTTAATGGAGGTGGTGTTGAGTGATTGGTTGTTAGTGATTCCGGGTGCGTCAACTACTGAGATCATTAGTCCCGTAAGTGTAGTGAGTGTGTTTTTCTCGTGAGGTGGCGGTGATCTTCCCCCGCGTGATAACGAGATCCAGCGCCGACCCACCTTCGGCTAGTTCTAAGCTTCCGACCGGTCTCCCGGTGTAGTGCATGTTAGTGTGTGTGTAAGGGGAATTGGTAGGTCATGGAAGAGAAAGGAAAAATCGGGAACGGTCCGTTATCCGCGGTCCGTTTGTTAGGGTATAGCTCCGGCATTCGCCTGGTGTTGATCGGAGAAACCCCGGAGAACTCCCGATCAGAGCAGCTGGCCGCTGGAATTCTCCACCAGTCAGCGGATGAATTCGTTCTACGTAGTGTTGAAAATCCTGCTACCGTCGGGACTCGAACATTGGACCTCCCGGTCAGAGGAACTTTAGTGACATCAGTTGAAACCCCGAACCATCTCTGCCGGTATTTATCATGTTCGCTACATTGTGGGTCTATATGCACTTTGGGCATAAGGTGCTTCTGAATTGCGTACCAATTCAGGAGCATGGTAGTCGCCAAAGACGCGATGTCAGAAATACCTCTTGTGTAATTTATATGAGATTTTTGCCACGATGTTTTGCTGGTAAAATATTGTCATCGTTGACCCTTTTCATCTCCTAGAAGTTCGTAACATATATTCTAAACCACCTTCTAGGACAGTCCGCTTGTGCGGCGAAAATTCAGTCACACTACTCATCTTAGCAATTCCTGTGTATATTTCCGTAACAAGTTTCAGTTAGGTTTTCTGTTCTGATTATGAATTATATGACAAGTTGTTTCACTATATTTAAAACGCATAATTCCTGGGAATACTCCATGGTTCGTCTACTGAAAGACTTGCTGAAACATTCATCTTGTGTGAAGAAACAAGATCCTGACAAACACAATAAATTACTCACGAACTTACACAATTTAATTAAGAAAGTTTATCAAAGTTAACTAATGAGGCACATAGCACACAGACCTAGCAGCGGATTTCTTAGAATTTTCTTCAATAATAAAGTTGTTCTACAATACAATACAACAAAACAATACAAAATTTAAACTCAATTTAGTAATTTAATAATTCAGTAAGTATTTAATAATTCAAATGCAAAAAATTCAATATTAATTTTAATGTGCCCTTTAGATAAAAATAACACTAAAATTTTTAAAAAATTCATTTTTTACACACATTTAGTCTTTCGACTTACCGATAATCTGTTTTAACAAGAATATCATATAAAATCATTGCCGAAACCATTGAAAAATTGAAAGACAAATAATAATTCATTTTTACTGTTAAGTGTAATTTTGTATTTCGAAGTGCTTCTATAAAATTTTAAAATTGTATCGTTATTATAATTTGAGAAATATGTTCGTCATATTTGGAAATTGTCAGCTTTGCTAATAAAATTTATCAGTATTGATTTTTATGTTAACATTGTAAGTATAAGTATAAAAGTTATTAAAATGTACATTTTTCTTTCTCGTAAGGCTGACACGTCATCAATTTTCTTAGTTGTAGTATTTGGACTCATAGAAGCTCCATTAGCAAAATGTATGTTGTTGAAAAATTGATGAGGATCATCAAACATTTATCTTTAAAGAACAATTCCAACGAGGCCTTAGGCAATAACTGGACAATGGAGTACGGAAAGAATAACAGGATATGATGTGGTCCTAACGTACATCATTGAAGCATCATAACAAACACTCCAGGATAAAGAATTGCTGTTTTCGCTCCCGAATAGTCGTGCGTGAGTGCGGAAAGAACTGTGTAGATGTGGCTGTAATCCCATTAAAGAGAGTTGCAGAACCCTATGAAGACTCTCTACCCACACAATGCCATTTTCTTAACAACTTTCATAATGTCGACTGAAGCCATTCGGTGAAGCATTTCCTCAGAATTGTCGCAACGGCCCAAATTGCTACATCGTGCGATTAGACACGAGGTCTTTTGTGGTGCCTGCGCCACAAAGGGGGGACATAATACAGAGGGCCAGATCCGAATTATGCTGGACGCAACGTAGCATATCAGTGTAAATGCGTGTTTGGACGAAGAAAAACTAGAGTACAAAATGACAGACTAATTTTTCTGACCGGAAACTGTCACATTGCATTCGATTGCACCAAGCATTCGTCTTTAAATAAATACTAAGTGTAATGGAATCGAAAAGATTTGACTGATATTTGTGTGTGAGTCAACTCCTGCGGTAGTTAGTCTCAGTGTAGTTAGTTCGGTCGAGTAACAGAAAGTTCTGGTGACTTGGAACTTCGGCCATGTTTGGAGGAACGCTTTGGATACAGTACCTCATTGCATATGTTCCATTGAGTATTTAAAATATTCGGTCGTAAACGGCGATAACGGCGATAAATATTCGGTCGTAAACGATTTTTCATTCTACAATCAAATAGCACGCGATGCATTTACTACAACAAATCAAGATCGTCTCACCAAGTAAACATTCCTTCGACAATATTAACACGAAGCCCTCGCCACGGCAACTCAATCATCTCTTTTTGAAAACATTGTTACTCGCCGCTTTCAAACAAAAGAAAACTCTTCTCTGAGAATCTACTGCTTATTTACGTCCTTTTTTATATTGTATTGTCATTAGTAGCCTTTTAGCTTTGCTCTTAAATTCCCAAATACATCCAAAGACATTTACAATATTAGTAACCCGTTTTCTAATCACTTGTTTTCTTATTTGAACATCATATTAGTAATCGTTCGTCACGCTTGTGAGAATATTCGACAGTCTCATTTCTAATATGGAAAATTAATTTATTATCACGGAAATCTTTTTATTTACAAAGTATTACATGGTTGCGACTTGTCATTATTTGTAAATATATCCTGTTTTTATTTATTGACATACAGTCTATTTTGGATACATTTCTTTAGAATATCAATAAATTTGAGAAAACAGCTTTCACTCATGCGCTTTCACATATTTTTTGTTCTTATCGACGTACGGAATTAATGTGTTTTTAGTCCTAATTTCAATGTCTCCGTATTTATTTTGTACGCGTCTGAATAGACCGTCACAATATGCGTGTCCGATCTGAGGAAGAGCTGCACCTTCGGTACGTAAAACTCTCCAAATATTTCAAAATAAAATCGTTTGCACTGCCGTCAAACCATCTTGGTACGCGTCAAGCAAACAACTCCATAGAGAGTTTCTTCTTCACACGATTGATGATTATATCAGTCACCAATCAAAAATTGTTTTTAATTCCTTACCATCTTCCCCTGCGACTTCTATATTTAACCGAGAAAAAATATATAACCAACACCGAAGAATCAAATCTAGATTCCAAAGGATAAATTTAAACCTCCCTAAAGCGAAATGCATGATTTTACAAACTCACTTTTTACTTTCTCTTCTTTCTGTAATTGTCCCAGTCTACCATACTTTCTCGCATACAAAACTATTTATTATTGAGGTCTCCAGTGGGAGTACCCTCGTTCTCCTGTTTGCAACACTTAGTAGTATGCTTGCTAGGTTGTAGTTCATATTCAATCTTGTAAAGCGCTTACTTCGCTGTATAAAAAAATAAAACTTTAAAAAATTCCTGAAAGCGGCTCTAAATCTTTCAATGAAAATTGCTATTTGGGACGTGGTTTTACTCTTTTTTAATATTCTCTAAGTAATATTTCGGTTTTACTATTAGGAAGTTAAGCCAGTTTATACCAAGGAAATTAGAAAACTTTTCTACAAGTTAGTCTGTGCCATTCTGTAACACCACTAATTATCTATATATTTAAAAAAATAAGGTATTCTGCCATGGCTTCGTTTAGAGCTTCTACTAAGCCGACTGTAGTATTTTTACCTTTAAATGAAAGAATGTGATCTCTAGATGTGTTATCAGATACTGTTAGTGTTGATTCACCAACATTTACGGTGTAAATTAATTAATTAAATCGTTCTTTAATAGCACGCTTATCAATAGTCAATTGTTTTCTTCCAAAGGGTTCCTGTTTCAAAATCGATATATATGAGTCGATACATGTGAGTCCACGCTGCTTGATGTTTTGTTTTTATTGTTGAGATTTGTTTACAATTCGTCAAGGTTTTGTTTCAGTGTAATAATTGCATTGTGGCATTGATAGTTTGCATGTATTTGCTTTTGTTGTGTATTTTGTAGAGAACATTCGGACAGTGGGTTTTGCTAGGTTATACTTATGTAGTGAAGTTGTCAATAGCACTGTTGCCAGGTGCGGACGATTAAGATCCGCCATCAATGATTTCATTTCCCACTAAAAACCGCTAGATGTCATTTAAAATTTTCCGCTAAAATCCCGCGAAATTCAAAACCTTCAACCGATAAAAATCGAAGCTAAAAATATATATAACCTAAAGAAATATGATATTTTAACAATATTTTTATTATCAGGTAGGGAAATATTTTAATTTGATTAAAATATATTATTTTATTTAAAATCAGTGCGAAAATGTAGCGTATAAAACATCGTATAAACATACATTATGTTACATAAATTATATAAATGAAAAAATGAAAGGTTGATTAAATTTTTTTAATTTAACATAAGATAAAGTTTGAATATCTTCCAAAAATTAATTGATGAACTTTTGAATAATGTTCATGCAAAATCTAACAAAACAGTTAAATCGTCCGTATTGTCTGAACCGGACTTGTATTTTTCATTCGCATTTACTTACCTATATTTAAAAAATAAGGTATTCTGCCATGGCTTCGTTTAGAGCTTCTACTGAACCGATTGTTGTATTTTTTCTTTTAAATGAAAGCATATGATTCCTAGATGTGTTATCAGATATTGTTTGTGTTGATTCACCAACATTTACGGTGTAAATTAATTAATTAAATCATTCTTTAATAGTACGCTTATCAATAGTCAAATGTTTTCTTTCAAAGGGTGGCAGTTTCTAAATCGATATATATGAGTCCATAGATGTGAGCCCACGCTGCTTGATGTTTTGTTTTGATTGTTGTGATTTGTTTACAATTCGTCAAGGTTTTGTTTCAGTGTAAAAATTTCATTGTGGTGTTGACAGATGGCATGTATTTGCTTCTGTGGTGTATTTTGTAGAGAACATTCGCACAGTGGGTTTTGCTCGGTTGGAATACTTTAGTGAAATTGTTTACAGGTTATGTCGAATTCCGAATCGTTGTCCACGCGCCCCAAAAGACGCAAACGTACATTAACAGAACGCAGGGAAAGAGAAAGCGTAGGTGTCGTGATAGTGAGGTCATTTCGTTTTCTATTGGGTCATAGTCTATTGAATGTCAGTTTTGTTCTGCTTTGTACTTTCCATGTGAGAGAAATTCTGCAAACGATTTACTCTGTGTGGCTTAAATGGGAAAATAAGTATACCTTCGAGCAATATGCCAGAAGAAATCAAACAGTTGTTTATAGGAGATGATGACACATCAAAAAACTTTAGAAATAATATCCTTCAGTATAATAGTGCTATATCTTTTGTGCCGATATTGCATTGCTATCTGGTCATGGGCCATACGTGTTCAAAATTTTGGGAACTCATCACAGAATATCTTCGTTATCCCCTCAAGATCCAAACAATGCAATATATTGTGAACATTAGTCTAGGTACAGTATTTTACATTTATCTCAGATCTCACCGTCAAATTTTGACGGGTTCTCACTAGTAATAATAATAATAATAATAATAATAATAATAATAATAATAATAATAATAATAATAATAATAATAATAATAATGTGGGAGACCGATTCAAATCAGGCGGATTTTTTGGGGTTCCCGGTAGAGGCGCAAGATGGCGTGGCGGCAGGACCAAGTCGGTTGACGACGAGCGTAAACAAGTCACTCGAACGCAAGTAACGCCGAGATGAACACGTTGTGAATTGTCGGGATATAGTTTATTTGTATTGTTCTTCAAGTATTTCAAGAATATAATTATCTTTTTATATTTCAACGACGAGTTTATTTCTATTCCGACTACCATTTCTCCCACAATTTGGGGGCTCGACCGGGATTGAACTGGATTTCGAGAAACGACTAGAACTTTCCACGGCCGCCATTTCGCAACATTGAAAACATTACGACGTGCCAGCCGACGACGATCAATTTGGAATAAACGACGAGGGATTCCAATTGAAGGCCAGTTTTCAAAGTTGCGACGACGATAGGCTGGAATAAGACGACGAGTGAAGGTCATTATAACCTCAAAAAAACGACGTAATTCACCGACGAAAGCTTGACGAGAATTGATGTAATTTCGAAGATACGTGAGTAGATGCAAATAAGACAAATTGTATGAATATTTTTGCTGTTTCCATACATTTGTTCGCACAATTGAAGGTTTGAACCACGAGGCTGTTTTTATAAAATACCGATTGTAATCGACGTTACCGACTGTTCGACAGGAAGTTCGCAAAATTTTTGGAAGATGGCGACATTGGGAGAAATCGAACAAATAGAAAAGAACATAACCTCTGCGCCGGTAAAAGCAATTAAAACGTTGCATAACTTGATTTTTGAAACGATGCCAGAGGATCGAAAAAACAGAAAGAGGCTTAGAGAGTTTTCCGGTTTTACGTTCGAGTCCGGATCTAAAGATGAAGAGATGAAAAAGTCGTTCATTCACGATACATTTTCGGAAGCGGATCTGGGAGCTATATGCAGTATTCTTTGTATCAACAGTGGGACGAAAGACGAAATGATCGACGATATATGTGAAATGCTGGGAGATCTGCAACAGTTGGCGTCGAAAATCGAGACCGAGATCAAACAAGAAGAAAATGAAGAAGACGAATATAAGAAAGGAGTATTAAGCAACCCGAAAAAACAAGATGACAAAAGGGCAGCCCAACTGAAGAAGTTGACGTTCGAGTTTGAGCAGAAGCTGCGTGCTATTAACAACGAGGAAGAAAACGATTCGGATAATAGTGATGATGCGCGCTCTGTCGCTTCTGTACGTACGCAGCCAAAGTTTTCATTGACTTTTCGTGATATTGAAGGTTCACTCAAGACCTTCAACGGTAGTGATGGATATCCAGTAAAAAAATGGATCACTGATTTCGAAGAGACAGCTGTTTTGATGGGCTGGGACAGTCTACAAAAGTTTGTTTTTGCTAAGAAATCACTCGAAGGCCTAGCCAAACTTTTTATCCAGGGCGAGAAAGGAATCACATCGTGGACCGTCCTGAAAAAAGCTTTGAAGGAAGAGTTTGATGTTAAGACAAGCACGGCAGAAATTCATCGGTTGTTGAATCGACGAAGGAAGAAAAAAGAAGAATCTTTACAGGAATACTTTCTCGTCATGAGGGAGATTGCTAGCCGAGGTGATATAGATGACGAATCATTGATACAATATATAATCGACGGAATTGAAGACGATTCAGGAACGAAACTTCTGCTATATGGAGTAGACAACATAAAAGAATTCAAGGTCAAGCTGAAACATTACGAGATGGCAGTGATGAAGGTCCAAACTAAGAAGACAAACAAGAATGATCACAAGTGGAACTCGAAGAATACAGATGAGAAAGACAAGAAGAACGACGATGGTAATAAATCGAAGGGCACTTCTCAGGACGCGGACAAGCGATGCTACAATTGCGGTGGTACCGGACATACTTCGAGCAACTGTAAACACAAAGAAAAGGGTAAGAGGTGTTTCAATTGCGACGCTTTTGGTCACATTTCAGCTGATTGCCCAAAGGAAAGGAAACCGCGACAGTCGAAAAGCATGAGTGCCATTGTAAGGAACGCGAATAATTGCAAATTTAAAGAAGTACAATTGGCTAATCGGAAGGTAAAGGCGCTCATCGATTGTGGAAGTCAAGTTAGCTTGCTGCGACAAGACATTTACGATTCACTGAGTGCTCCGAAACTAGTCAAAACGGATATGGTCCTGAGCGGATTTGGGAAGAACTTCGTGTGTCCTCAAGGATACTTTTCAACAACTGTCGTCGTTGATGGTGAGCAGTTTACAACAGACGTATACGTGGTTACAGCAGATACCATGAAACTCGAAATGGTCATTGGAAACGAGCTTCTTGACCAAGCGGAAGTGCTCATAAACAGAAATGGTGTCACCCTACGGAAACCAAAATTAGAAGCTCACATCATGTGCATCCAGGCCGTAAATAAAGAAGAATTGGATATAGGAGATTCGGTCAAAAGCGAGATAAAAAAGGAAGTTCAAGGTTTAATAGCAAACTATGTTCCGGAGAAGACCAAATCTGTTGATGTCAAGATGAAGATCTTAGTGAAGAATGAAGAGCCAGTTCACTGCGGACCGCGACGACTTTCGCCTCGAGAAAAAGAAGTGGTGGACAATCAAGTGCTAATTTGGATTCATGACAAAATAATAGAACCGAGTTCATCAGAGTATGCCAGTGCAGTAATCGTGGTGAAAAAGAAGAACGGATCATCAAGAGTTTGCATTGATTACCGCAGGCTGAATAAGATCGTGGTGAAGGACCGCTATCCTTTACCCCTTATCGACGATTTGCTTGATAAATTGCAGGACGCCCGAGTTTTCAGTACGTTGGACCTCAGAAACGGATTTTTTCACGTGGACGTCGAAGACAGCAGCAGAAAATACACGTCATTCGTGACTCATTCAGGACAGTTCCAGTTCTTAAAGGTACCGTTTGGATTTACAAATTCTCCTGCAGTATTCCAACGGTATATAAATAGTGTATTTTGGCAACTAGTGAGGGACGGTGTTTGCTTTGTATATATGGACGACATCATTGTTCCCGCTAAAGATGATGAAGAGGCTCTACGCAAACTTACGTTGGTATTAGACGTCGCCAGGGAATACGGTCTACAATTGAACTTTGAGAAATGTCAATTTCTAAAGAGAAAAGTTGAATACCTGGAATATGTAGTCCAGGAGGGACAAATTCAACCTTCTCCAAGCAAGACATTGGCTGTTCAAAATTTCCGAGAACCAAAGAATATAACCGGAGTGCAGAGTTTTTTAGGTCTAACGGGGTATTTTAGAAAGTTTATCCCAGATTACAGTACAATCGCGAAACCAATGAGCGATCTACTCAGAGATGATACAGAATTCCGATTTGGTGCTGAGCAAAGAGAGGCTTTTCAAAAACTGAAGGATAGTCTATCATCTGACCCTGTGTTGAAGATTTACAATCAGAAGTACGAAACCGAATTGCATACAGATGCAAGTAAGTATGGCGATGGAGCTGTATTATTACAGAAATTTCCGGACGACGAAAAGCTACATCCAATCTCTTATATGAGTAAGAAAACAACGACGCAAGAAGAAAAGTACAGTAGCTATGAGCTCGAAGTTTTGGCCGTTATAAAAGCATTGAGGAAATTTAGAGTCTATTTACTGGGAATAGATTTTAAAATCGTTACTGATTGTGCAGCCTTCCAGAAGACTATGAGCAAAAAGGACTTATCACCGAGAGTCGCTAGATGGGCCTTAGCTCTGGAGGAATACTCATACACGATAGAACATCGACCAGGACACAGGATGAAGCATGTAGATGCTTTGAGTCGCTGCATGACTATAAATTTCAACTTTGCTGATAGCTTGACTGCGCGGATCAAAAGGGCACAAGCCGAAGACGAAGGGTTGCTCGCTATAATGAGCATCCTGAGGGAGGGCAAGTACGACAACTTTGTGATGAGAAGTGGACTCTTATTCAAATTTGAAGACGGAAAAGAGTTACTGGTTGTTCCACGCGCCATGCAACAGGAAATAATAAAAACTGCACACGAAAAGGGTCATTACGGAAGCAAGAGGACTGAAGAGGAAGTGAAACAGGAATTCCACATTCCAGGACTAGTTGAGAAAACGCGTCGAGTCATATCCAACTGTGTAACATGTTTGATAGTGAATCGCAAATCTGGAAAGAAAGAAGGACTTTTACACCCGCTGTTCAAGGAGAGTCAACCGTTGTATACCTATCATATGGATCACATCGGCCCACTGAAGTCTACCAACAAGGGCTACAACCATATTCTAGTGATCGTCGATTCATTCACGAAATTTGTTTGGCTCCACCCGGTAAAGACAACGAAGACGAGGGACACAATTTCAAAGATGGAACTTCAGAAGACTACGTTCGGTAATCCTCTTCAAGTGATCACTGATAGAGGCACGTCTTTTAGTTCACAAGAGTTCCAGGACTACTGCACGACGGAAAGAATTAAACACATAATGGTAACGACGGGCTTGCCCAGAGCCAATGGGCAAGTTGAGCGTCTCAATTCAACGATTGCTTCTGTCATCGCGAAACTTTCCATTGACGACCCGGAGAAATGGTACAAAGTGGTACCAGCTGTTCAACGGGCCATGAATTCTACCTATAACCGGAGCATTGGAAGGACGCCATTCGAACTTATGACTGGCGCAAGGATGCGCAATCCGACTGATATTCGTATCAAGGAGTTATTGGAAGAAGAGCTAATTAACAATGTCGAAGAAGAGCGCAACCTTATACGAGAAGAAGCTAAAGCACAGATTTTCAAGGTCCAGGACGAAAATCGCGCTGATTTTAATAAGCGTCGTAAGGAAGCTACAGTATACAAAGTCGGCGATTTAGTGGCTATCAAGCGGACGCAATTCGGGCCGGGTTTAAAACTCAAAGCCAAGAATCTGGGTCCCTACCGAATTACAATGGTCAAACCAAACGATACATACGATGTCAGCAAGGTCGGAGATAACGAGGGGCCACGAACCACCACTACGTGTGCCGAGTATATGCAAGCTTGGCCAGACGGATACTCATCATCCGAGCCGGATGATAGTCAGGACGGCCGAATGTGGGAGACCGATTCAAATCAGGCGGATTTTTTGGGGTTCCCGGAAGAGGCGCAAGATGGCGTGGCGGCAGGACCAAGTCGGTTGACGACGAGCGTAAACAAGTCACTCGAACGCAAGTAACGCCGAGATGAACACGTTGTGAATTGTCGGGATATAGTTTATTTGTATTGTTCTTCAAGTATTTCAAGAATATAATTATCTTTTTATATTTCAACGACGAGTTTATTTCTATTCCGACTACCATTTCTCCCACCATTATTATTATTACATTATAATATGTATGACTACCATTTTCTCCCTCAAAGTGGATTGATATTGATTCTGTTTTAAATATAGAGGAAACGAAATTTCCTCATTGTCCTGTATGCTTCTCACAAAATACAATTAATCATCATGCACAAGTAGGAAACGCGAGAACCCGCTGTTATATAACATGCATTGACAAATGATTAGTGTTTTATTCTTATAATTGGTAGTATAGTCTTGATCTAGAATATATTCCATAACATGGTGTTGCTGAGAGCGTCACTTAGCAGCGAATATTATTAGTGTAAATGTTGTTCCTAATTGCCTGTGTTAGTTGTTGTAATTGAGAACCCTGTGCATGTTCCAGTAATTGCTTCACTGAAGACGGGACGACGGATTATCATGGAATATGCACTGGGAGATTGATTACATTCAAAGATAACAATGAACTGTTGTCGGCATTAAAATGCTTATTGGATCCCCAATAAAGAGGGCTCTGAAAGAGGTGTTGTGTGTTATATTGTTCGAGTTGGCAATGAATTTATACGGTAGTGTTCAAATGGTGAAGAAAAATTATTACATGTAGAATTGAGGTATATGTATTTAATTGATTGAATACATTTAAAAATTGATTTATTAGCTACAAGATTTGGTTTGTGTAAATTACAATTCATCCCATCGTTTTTGTAGTATTTGTTATTCTTTCTAATATTAGTTCAATTCCTAAGGAAGTCTAATAGTTTTAAGTACGAGTATTTACTACAAAAATTGAGTTAATGAAACTGGACAGACTAGTTTCAAAGAAACGTATATGTTATTTGAATTGTTGCCGTGGAAAATACATGATGTACTGTAGTCGGTGCAGTGAGCTATGTGACGTTGGATACGGACGTGGCAATGTGTCGTTGCACCATTGCACAACATTAGTTCCGCTACAGGCGAGGTGCTTTGTGTTTTCTGTGAAATACCATGTAATTGAGGAAGAAATTACATTCATTGCAACAAACTTTGTATACATTGCAGGAAAATACACTTTATTTCAGACCTATGAATTGTATATTTTTCGTTGGAAATGAAACACAAGGAGAAACCTCAACGATTACAAGATAGCAAAGTGGCTTTCTTTTGATATGTTTCTATTATACACCCCAAGAGAAAGATTTTCGGGGTCTTTGCTTCTGCAGACTACTCTTTGTCTCAATATTGTAGTGTTTAGACAGTTTATATACTGAAGTATATCTATGCATTTGTACTTTTTGATTTTTTTCTCAATTCCTTTCACATTATGTATCAATGTTACAATGTCAATACAAACAGCATTTCATGATTCATGGTTTTAAAATATCCTTTTTAATTTCAATACACGTTTCATCAGCTTTTTCCTTCAGGGAAAATTTTAAAAAATGGAGAATGATTAACTTGTGATGTGATACACGGTGCAACGATTAATTGACGAATACGATTAATTGACTATAATTATCTGATACACCGGAAACTATTGCCATAACAAACAGCTGATTTACTTTAAAAAAAGGACATTTTCTTCGTACAATATAAAATACACAACTCGTCCGTTTTGCACAGATGCACAACGCAGTAGGTGCAAACTAATTGTGGTTGTGTTTTCGACCTTGAAAAAGGCGTTTGTGTGACTTTCCTCACTTTTTCTGGAATAGAGACATACAATCGTACAAACCTCTGTTGCTTAATACAGAAATTCACTAAAGTTTTCACAAAATGTCCTTTAAAGTTGTAAAAGAAATGCCCCATCATTCCCTATTTTGTATGAATCCTTCATATCGAAAAGTTTTGCCTTTTGGGTAATTTTTGTAAGGAGTGGTTAGATTATTTAAAATGGCTTCATATTGTATTATTTAGTAAGCGAGAAAATTTAAAACACTTTAACTGACGATTTACATCTGCGCATCCTCATCCTTAATGCATTCCGAAGTCGCAGTTTTGCTGTCACTGCTAGCTCGACGTCTATGAATAGTCCTATGACTTTATTCTTCCATCATCGTCATCAGATTACAAAAAAAAACTTTTTTTCATATTCCATGATATCTTTTTCCGTGGAACATTTTTAATAGCTTCTAATAATTGATAGAAACATAAAAAATGGGGACTCGAAATAAATAATGAAAAATCAAGATTCATTGTTGTAGGGAAATCTGGGAATCATCTAGAAACAGAAATAGGTATACTTCAAGTAGTAAAAGAATTTAAATATCTTGGAATGACTCTTAGTTCAGATGGATCTGATGATAATGGCATTATAAAAAAATAAGCAAAGGAAGGGCAATTAGTAGCAGACTTCATAATATTTTATGGAACAAGAATATTAGAAAGCAAACTAAGAGACAAATATACAAGACAATGGTGGAGAGTTGTTTGACATACGAATCTGAATTTTGGGTTAAAGAGATGCAATAAGCTCTCGGATAAATGCTGTAAAAATTAATTTTTGGATACGATGTCAGTATACCTTGTTTGATAGAATACCAAACGAACAGATTAGAGAGATAATGGAGATAGAGAGACAAGTGGTCGAAAATGTAGAATCCAAACAACTCCAATGGTACGGCCATCTAATGAGAATTCATGCTGACAGAATACCAAAATTTGTCTTTGAGTGGATCCCTTTCAAAAGAAGAAAACGAGGAAGGCCAAGGAAATTTGGAAGTCCGTCATCGACTCGAGAATGAAAAGAAGAATAGAGGAAGATGCTTGGCGGAATAAAAACATTGGCGTGAAGAGTGCGAGAAACGGTCATTAGAACTGTAAAATACTCGCTTAATAATAATAATAATAATAACAATAATAATAATAACATTTATAATACGTGACTATTCCTTATATTTTGACTATTTGGATACAGCAGATCGCCTTGAATTTGCGGTGCCTCAGTCGTTGTCCGACGCCGTAAAAAAGAGAGAGAAAATTGAGAAAAATGGTGTGAGGATAGAAAGAATAATTTGACATGTTTAAAATTGCGTAATTGTGCTCGTAGCTCGGAAGCAGAATGTTTAGAGCGCCATACAAGGACTCTGGAAACCAGTGAGAGAGAAGAAGGCGGCGCTACTGCGGAATAAGAAGGAAGATAATCTCTGAAAGTAGAGGTAGGGAGTGAAGCAGTTATTAGTCATAGAATCAGATCGCAGAACTGGAGAAGTGAGAGTAGGATATGATTCGGTGAGTTTTAGCCAGCTTCAAATCGCCAGGATAGTACTCTTGAAACTCATGGTTCCAGCAGGCGATGCCGATTGCCGACGATGCTGCAGAGTAATCCACGAACGGGGAGGCACTGAATGAAACAAAAGTGAATTACAAAGAGTAAGGAGTAGCACTGAAAATAGCGCCAGAGTGTAAAATGTTTCAGACCGGAAGGTAAAAGCTAGAGAACTAGAAGCAATACGATGGCGACTGCAGCAGTGGAATCCCTCAAGGCGGAGGCAAATAATGAACGAAAGATTAGTCAGAAGGGACTAATGGCGCCACTGTGAATGGTGTCAGAGGACTATGTGGTTGAGAGAGATTTTTTTTCCTTTTTCAGACCGCCTCACCTTGAGACGGCTCAGGACATCAACTAATGTCTCTGCAGTCCTTCTGATCGGGAGGTTCTAGGTTCGAGTCCCGATGGAGGCACGATTTTCGACAATAACTTGTCAGCTAGGTCGAATTCAGTGGCTGTCTGGATAAGAATTGTAGTGGCCGGCCGCTCTGATCGGAAAACTACCGATCAACACCAGGCGAATGCCGGAGCAGTACCATAACAAACGGGTCTCGGACCGTGCGCAATCTTTACTTCCCCTACCTTGTCCTATCCTCACCCCTTCAACACAAACATTCACTACACTACCTCACATGCTCGGAGGCCGGTAGAGAGCTTTGAGCTTGTTCTGGCTGGCGCTGTGCTTTGCTAGTGGGAGATACCAGGTTGGAGAATACCCCGCTAGCCGACGATAAGGTGGCACCAGATCTCGCCATACAGCGGGAGAAGGCCACCGTCACCTCCCGAGCAAAAACACGCTCGGAATTAATGACCATAGCAGATGAAGGTTGGAAAACACCCCGCTAGCCGACGATAGGGTGGAACTGGATCTCGCCATAGAGCGGGGAAAGACCACCTCCACCTCCCGAGCAGAAATACGCACGGAATTATGCGCTAATGACCGTAATAGAGGACGCGCCCGAAATCTCAATCAATCAACCGAAAGACCGAGGTAGGGAATGAAGCAGTTATCAGGCAGATAGAAGGGTGGCACTAAAGATGGCGCCGGAGAGGGATATGCTTGGCCGAAAATTCGGTCTGTCATTTGTTTTTTGGTCCGGGCGGTGCCCAGTTAGAGCCCGCTCAGCCATGCACCGCGAGTGTTTAGACAAGTGCGGCGCGCGCGGCGTCACGGGCGGGTGCCAGAGCACCTGTCATTTGCGGGCGAACGCGCGTGCATGCGCCGCGTTACGTGAGCGAGGTCGCTCGGCGCAGCGGCTGTCCACAGGAAGGACCCACCCCCGCACCGCCCCCGCACCGCCCCCGCACCGCCCCCGCACCGCACGCGCCTCCGCGCTCCGCCGTCCGCACCCCGCTCCCGCTTCCGCCTCTTTCCTTCACGGCCCGCACCCCTGCCACTTGCCCACCACGCCTCTACCCCGCCGCGCCCCGCCTCCTCCCCGCCCGCCCCGTCCTCCCCGCCCACGCCCCTTCCTCGCCTCCACCTCTTCCCCACCCTGCCTCTTCCCCGCCCGCCCTCCCTACCCCCACCACCGCGAGATCCCCGCGCCGCTGGCAGCCGCCTGGCACCAGACAGCACACGGCTCAAACCTGGCGCCCAACATGGGGCTCCTCATAGCGCGCCGCCAACGCCACGTGGACGCCATCTTGATCTTCGTCTTCGCCGCGGCCATTTTCGGAGGTGAAGCCCAAGACGAAGCCGTGAGTGATTAGCAGTTGATAAACTTACCACGTCGCATTGTATAATAATTGTGAGAACGCCTGTGAGGATGCTGTCTCAGTGGGATGTTTTTGCAGTCGGTGCACCTTGGTAGATTTCTTGAGACACCAATTGTTTCATAGCTGCTATCAATTGCTTCTAGAAATTGCGAGTGAAGGCCATATCAATTGTATTAGGACCTTTGAGCAGTATGTTTTGTGGAGTTGACAAATAGTTATAGTAATTTATTATCAATATACATATTTAAATCACAATAAAATTGAAAAAGAAACAATAAGATCTGTTTTGAAATGTAATATCTTTTGAAATATCTGATATAAAAAAACAATCTCTCATAACCTTCCAGGTGACTGCAATCCCTAAAGTCCCTTCGGTTTGTTTTCTCTTTATTACATTGACATTAATAATAAACACTACTTATTGAACTTCCGGTAAATAGTTTTGGTTTGACATTTCCGTAGTAGTTCCACTATATGACATTTTCACTATATGGTCTCTCTTGATACCATCGTCGGATGCTTTGTGACAATGATCTTGTTATAAACAACCGGAGAAGAACATGAATATAGTTCATGGAGAAATAAAGGATTATATTCCATGAAATAGTATTTGAATAACCGGGTCAGTTGAACAAACAGAAAAGAATTTGTAAATGTAGTATTGCGTGTGATTGACATCAGTTACGTGGTTTGTGAAGTTCTTTTTATATTACAATATTCTTTAACAAGTTTCTTTTTCTGTTAAAATGGTTCTTCGCCATAATTGAAAAGCCCTCTTTTGTCCCCTCTTCTTCATGAAATGTTTAAATATTTTCAAAATGACAACAACAATGTCTGGTTTTAATTCACAATATTATATCTAGAATTATTTTTTATTCATCTTTACTGCAATTTTAAGTTTATTGAAGAAAATCTGCTTAATTACCAATAAGAAAATTCCATTTTTAGATTTCATTGATATCCGATTTTACTGTGTCTTGTCGCACCACACTGCTGTTCATCTTCTAGCAGAAGAAAATTAAAATGCGGAATATTTATTTCAGTGTATTCACTACGGAATTTAAAATCAATTGAATTATTCTATAGCCGAAGATTCGTGTCATCTCAAAAGGTCTTTCGAGCTGCAGCAGAGCTGTAACGGCCGAACCAATGGCTATTGAAATCCACAACACTTCATGGACAATGTTGGAGCCAAATGTTTTCGCCTTGGCTGGCTGTCTTGACGTTCGTCGCAACGTCACTTCACCATTAGTTGTACGTATCTATCTTTATTTATATTTCTTTTATTATTTCAACATTCTACATAGTATTTCAGTTGAACGTAATTTCAAAATTAATATTTTAGCGTTATCAAGCACAAACTATCAATTATGTTGCCCTAAATACTCATCTAGCTAGATTGAAAGTACAATAATAATTATAGAATTTTTTGCTCATTAAAATAAGCTGATCCTATAATGTTTTCAGTTACTTAGTATACAATATTAATGCCTACTCAAAATATTATTTTCATCTATATAACAGTTCGAGAGTAATGCTCACAA